>JBAMCF010000412.1:0-193370 GCA_037075285.1 Drosophila lutescens | reverse complement strand
GCAACCTCAATTCAGGCAAATTCGATCTTTTAACCGACATCGATTGGAAATCCAGAGATGGACCTGGTCTGAGCGTGGAATTTCGAATTGCTGAACGTTGACGCTTACCCAATTCACGACTTAGCTTGATTTGAATTGATATGATGAGCTCTTCGAAATCATCGCGAACCTGACTGCCGATTTCATTAAAATCCAGCCTTTCAAGACTGTCATGGGCCTGGGTAAATGTAGTTTTGTTCTCCTCGAAGAACTTAACACGAAGCTCTAACTGTTCCTCACTCATCGCCTGGAGATTCTCAACAGTGAGGGCCTGCTCAGAGGCTATAGCCTTAGCAAGCATTGATTCCGCCTTCAATTTAAGATGCTTCACTCCCTGCTCTGGAGCAGCAAAAGTTGTGTCATTTGGCATTTTTGATAAATTTATTTTTATTATTTTTAGCTTTCATCACTTGCAAATAACTAATTTCCACTGTGCAGTGTGCGGTACTGTACTTCTTGACCACCGAAACTAACGGAATGTTTATGCGCCTATTTGCATATAAGCGGCAAAATAGCGGTGGAAGGGTGCAACGTACTCGCGAACAAAACGTTTGGCCGCCGCTGTAAAACGTTCAAAGCGGGAACGAAGGCACAAAGAGGAAACCGATATGTTCTTTGCGGGGCGCGGGCGCGGGGGCGGGTGCGATGTGAGTTTCTAGCGGAGTTTGTCAGTTACCGCTTGCGCTTATGTACATAGAACTTTGCAAGTTATGTAAATGCGATCGAAACAAAATAATTAAATTATTTGTATGTTAATGTTTATCACGTCGGGGTCACCAAAATGTTGGGTCAGTGAGCTTTTTCACTAACTCTAAACCTTTGCCGAAATAAAATAGAAACCGCACAAATTTTCAATTAATTATGCACTAAGTTTATTCTATGGCAACAAGGCCTTAATTTCAAGGGTTTTGTTTATATTGATTTGGTTGGGCAGGCAGACCGATTTGTCTGTGCCTTTAACAAGCGAAAGTATTAACCGAAAAGAAAATAGGCAGGCGATCAGCGAACGTGCCTTCAGCACGTTCGCCGTAGAATGACGACAAAAGAAGTTCAAAAAGGAGTAGCAATTACAGCAAATGACAGAGTTGCCAACACAGGGCAAATGGAAAAGGCAAAAACAAACATCGAGAAATTAGTTTACGTTAAGACTTTGAATTTTAGGATTTAATTAGGCTGCGGCATGACCGAACAGGTATATAAGCTTCGGCTGGCCGAAGCTAGCTTCTTTATACTACATTTCGAAATTATTGTGTCTAAAATATAAATAATAGATCGACAATATGCACATCGCAAAATCTTCGAAATAATCAAGGCCCACTTAGTTTTGTCACAGGAAGAAGGAGACAACAAAGACAACCATATCGATTATTGCACTAAGACCATCGAAGAATTGCAAAATCAACTGAAAAATTATCCCTAAAAGATTTCAAATGTGTATGCAAATAATAAATTATATAATGTAAGCAAAAACTTAATTTAAAATGTATTTCTTTATGTCCATGTCTGTCTGTCTGTCCGTCTGTCCGTCCGTATGAACGCTGAGATCTCGGAAACTGCAAAATCTAGAAAGTTGGGATTACCCACACATATTATTGGGCTTCCTACGTAGCGCCAGTTGGTTTTAGCCGAAAACTTGCCCCCTCTAACGCCCACAATCACCTTAAACGATTTTAAAAGTTGTCTGGCGCCCACACCTTTAAAAACTTCCGAAAAGTAAAAAAGCAGAAAAGCAAAAAAGCAGAAATGTAGAAGAATGTCGGACCATTCGTTAAAAAATTATGCGCGATCAAAGTCTTATATCTTATATTTTGTCACAGGAAGAAGGAGACAACAAAGACAACCATATCGATTATTGCACTAAGACCATCGAAGAATTGCAAAATCAACTGAAAAATTATCCCTAAAAGATTTCAAATGTGTATGCAAATAATAAATTATATAATGTAAGCAAAAACTTAATTTAAAATGTATTTCTTTATGTCCATGTCTGTCTGTCTGTCCGTCTGTCCGTCCGTATGAACGCTGAGATCTCGGAAACTGCAAAATCTAGAAAGTTGGGATTACCCACACATATTATTGGGCTTCCTACGTAGCGCCAGTTGGTTTTAGCCGAAAACTTGCCCCCTCTAACGCCCACAATCACCTTAAACGATTTTAAAAGTTGTCTGGCGCCCACACCTTTAAAAACTTCCGAAAAGTAAAAAAGCAGAAAAGCAAAAAAGCAGAAATGTAGAAGAATGTCGGACCATTCGTTAAAAAATTATGCGCGATCAAAGTCTTATATCTCCATTTTCCCTTTAGCTGAGTAACGGGTATCCAACAGTCGGGGCACCCGACTATAGCGCTCTCTCTAGTTTTTTCATAAGTTATTGGAACTATAGATTGCCCGTATGTAAGAATACAATTCACCGGAGGCGAAGATATATCGTAACAGAAAAGGTTATTTTTATAAATGTGCAAACAGTCTGTAATGAGAATTCTAAAACAAGAGAGAACGTTATAGTCGGGTGCCCCGACTATCAGATACTCGTTACTCAGGTAAAGGGAGTGCGAGGGAGATGGAGATAGAAACTTTGATCACGCATAACTTTTTAACGAATGGTCCGATTTGAAAAATTTCTTCTACATTTCGATAGGTATTTTCCGAAATATTTAAATTTTTAAAATCGTATATAAGCGATTGTGGGCGTTAGAGTGGGCGTGGCACTTTTTTAAAAGAAACTTGTGCTGCGTAGGAACTCCTAGAATCTGCATGCGAAATGCCAATCTTCTAGCTTTTATAGTTTCCGAGATCTCAGCGTTCATACAGACAGACAGACAGACAGACAGACAGACAGACAGACAGACAGACAGACAGACAGACAGACGGACAGACGGACAGATGGACAGACGGACATGGCTAGATCGACTCGGCTAGTGATCCTGATCAAGAATATAAATACTTTATGGGGTTGGAAACGCTTCCTTTTACCTGTTACATACTTTTGCACGAATACAATACAATACAAGAGAGAACGCTATAGTCGGGTTGGTGTCCCGACTATCTAATACCCGTCACTCAGCTAAAGGGAGTGCGAACGCAGTACTCGGGTTGGTGTCCCGACTATCTATTGGGGCTAAAGGGAGTGCGAGGGAGATAGATATATAAACAATTTTGATTGCGTATAACTTTTTAATAAATGGTCCGATTTGAAAAATGTCTTCTACATTTCGATAGGTATTAATAAACACTATAAAATTGCGTTTATATATTTTTAAAGTCTTAAAAGATGTGGCCTCCAGACACATATGAAAATCGTTTATGGCGATTGTGGGCGTTAGGGGGGGGCGTGGCACCTCGATGAAACAAACTTGCGCTGCGTAGGAAGCCCAAGAATATGTGTGTGAAATCACAACCTTCTAGCTTTTATAGTTTCCGACGGACAGACAGACATGGCTATATCGACTCGGCTAGTGACCGTGATCAAGAATATATATACTTTATAGGGTCGGAAACGCTTCCTTCTCCCTGTTACATACTTTTGCACGAATACAATATACCCTTTTACTCTACGAGTAACGGGTATAATAATTATATATTTGGGAATAATATTTTTTTAATATTTCTGAATTTCGAATTTAATTTTATCGAAATCGGACGACTATACGGTTATACGATCCAATGGCTTTATAATTTATTATTTAGAAGTATAGATCGTTGGGATAGTTTTTGAGAAAATAACCATAATATGTGAACACAAAAATTATTTTTGCTTAATCTTTGAATTGGTTTTATTCAGCCAAAATATGTGTAGGCAACGTGAATAGCATTTAAAGTTGACCTATAAAGCAAAATAGATTTCTGGATCCTAAAACAAACAAGAGAGAACGCTATAGTCGGGTTGGTGTCCCGACAATCTAGTACCTGTCACTCAGCTAAAGGGAGTGCGAGGGAGATGGATATATAACATTTTTTTGATTGCGAATAACTTTTTAATGAATGGTCCGATTTGAAAAATGTCTTCTACATTTCGACAGGTATAAATACACAACAAAATTGCATTTATACTTCTCGGAAATCTTTAAAGGTGTGGGCGCCAGACACATTTTAAAATCGTTAGTGGGCGATTGTGGGCGTTAGAGGGGCGTGGCACCTTTTTGAAATAAACTTGCGCTGCGTAGGAAGCCCAAGAATATGTGTGGGAAATCTCAACCTTCTAGCTTTTGTAGTTCCCAAGATCTCAGCGTTCATACGGACAGACAGACAGACGAATTGACGAACACACATTTAGGTCTCATTTTAAAAATTACCCAATCTTTGAAAATTCATAATTTTTTAACGAATGGTCCTATTGAGACCAAGTTAGAATCTTTCAACGAGTATTTTAATAAAAAAAAATGAAAATTTAAATAGAAATTCGTTTTCTACCGTTTTATACCCGTTACTAGTAGAGTTACCCTTTTACTCTACGAGTAACGGGTATAAAAAGGTAGAAAACGAATTTCTATTTAAATTTTCATTTATTTTCATTTCATTTATTGTATTCGTGCAAAAGTATGTAACAGGGAGAAGGAAGCGTTTCCGACCCTATAAAGTATATATATTCTTGATCAGGATCACTAGCCGAGTCGATATAGCCAAGTCCGTCTGTTCGTCTGTCCGTCTGTCTGTCTGTCCGTATGAACGCTGAGATCTCGAAATCTACAAAAGCTAGAAGGTTGAGATTTCACACACATATTCTTGGGCTTCCTACGCAGCGCAAGTTTATTTCAGCCGAGCGCCACGCCCCTTCTAACGCCCATAATCACCCACTAACGATTTTAAAATGTGTCTGGCGCCCACACCGAGAAGTATAAATGCAATTTGGTTGTGTATATTAATACCATTCATTAAAAAGTTATGCGCAATCAAAAAAATTTTGTATATCCATCTCCCTCGCACTCCCTTTAGCTGAGTGACGGGTATTAGATAGTCGGGACACCAACCCGACTATAGCGTTCTCCCTTGTTTTATTTTTACTTTCATTAAAATTTTTCCTAAACCAATTAACTTGAAAAAAATATAAAGAATAAAAATTTGAAGAGAATAATGTCTTTCGATCGGCGTATCACTTGTTTCAATCGGCCTATCGTTCCCTATGCGATTCTTAACTACGTGGACTGCCGTCCACTGTGATATCACAAGACTTATTTTCCATCTATTTGCACTTCTTGTATACTGATTTTTAATGGTGTACCATAATATAATAACTTCATAGCGTAAAATAAATACTGTATTGTTTTAAAACTTTACATTTATTGTCTATATATATATTATTTGTCACATTTATTGCAGAAAATCAAGCGGATCTTTCACCATCGGGGTCCTTCTGGCAGCAACATGTGGCAAATCCCAGTAGTTCAGCGCCATTTGATTCAACATTTTATTCTGCAGCACATGGTCTTGTGCAAACTCACCCTTCTATAGGTGCAAGCCATCCAGGACCCGCTCCACTGAATAGCAATAGTCTTGGGACTGGCGTACCCGCCTCTAACGTTATTGGTAGTAAGCCATCCTTGAAAGCTGGAAGCGGGTACCTAAACTCACGCGGAAGTCTACCGACCTCTGCTCGTTATCCAGCTAATAAGATCACAGACACCGTGGTAGAACCCAATCCGAAATCTCCATTCCGACACTTAGATTTCTCTACTAGTGCAACTGCCGAGCTGCGACGCAATCCTGCACTATCTGCTCCTGATGAATGTGCCCGAGCTTGTCGTGAAGGCGAGCCTCCAAGAATTTGCTATTATCATTTTACGTTGGAATACTACACAGTGCTTGGCGCGTAAGTATTTATGTAACACCTTTCTTTGGCAAGCCAAAGTTTAAATACGTTTTAAAATTTTTCGATCTAAAAAAAGTCTAAAATAGTATAAATAATAAGAAAGGAAGGAAACTTATTTTCCGTTGCAGTTAAAGTAAATACACAAGGTAGAGATTCTTAGGCACCTGAAAACACTTATTAATGGCGCATTTCGAGCGAGTTGGAATACAGCGCTGTTCCTGGGATATCAGAAAACTTATCGTCTTGTTTTAAATTTTGTTTTTAAATTGTCTAACATCAACATGCCTACATAAAAACAAAAAAGAGTAAAATTGGTTCGCTTAAAATTAGTTTGGAGTACGGTTGTCAGGACTTTCTTATTTCTTATTGGCGCGATTTTTTAAAACCTCTATGTATACAACCTTTTAAAAAGATCTGTCTAGAGCTATATAATAAATGAATGTGATCTAAGTAAAAGTCGTGAATTTGTAAACTATTTATCAAATACAATGTTATCAATGCAATTTTAATTTGCGCACAGATATACCTGTTTGTAAATTTGAATTTGATTCTTCAAATTTCTTGTTTTGAATAAAATGAAAACATTTGTACACACACGAAAAGATTAGCATCCCATACAAAAATAGCGAAGTAACTTATTATTTTCCGTTTCCACTTTTGATCGATAATTATTATACCCGTTACTCGTAGAGTAAAAGGGTATATTGTATTCGTGCAAAAGTATGTAACAGGGAGAAGGAAGCGTTTCCGACCCTATAAAGTATATATATTCTTGATCAGGGTCACTAGCCGAGTCGATATAGCCATGTCCGTCTGTCCGTCTGTCTGTCTGTCCGTCTGTCCGTATGAACGCTGAGATCTCGGAAACTATAAAAGCTAGAAGATTGGCATTTTGCATACAGATTCTAGGAGTTCCTACGCAGCGCAAGTTTGTTTCAAAAAGGTGCCACGCCCCCTCTAACGCCCACAATCGCTTTTATACGATTTTAAAAATTTCAATATTTCGGAAAAGTAAAAATGCAGTTTTATTGTGTTTATCAATACCTATCGAAATGTAGAAGAAATTTTTCAAATCGGACCATTCGTTAAAAAGTTATGCGTGTTCAAAGTTTCTATCTCGATCTCCCTCGCACTCCCTCTACCTGAGTAACGGGTATCTGATTGTCGGGGCACCCGACTATAGCGTTCTCTCTTGTTAATTTTAAACTCGAAAATTTTTGCATTGGCTGAAAATAAATTAATAATTTTATTTGTATTTAAACACATTATCTACTTTCAAGTAGAAACATACACACACCTTGTGTGTATGTATTGCATTGTACATCCCACCGGGAAAGTGAGAAGGTGGTTCTTTGTGTGTTGGAAATCCTCTTCCTTTTAGCAGAAAATGTTGGAAATCCTGTATTTTTTAGCAGGCGACGGTATAGGGAATTTTAAATTCCTTTGGAAAACCACATAGAAACCTTTTTTCCCCCTTACTTTTTGTGTCACCCCCGTGTATTTTGAAACCAGAGACGGAAGAAATGTAAGGGGTGAATGAGGTTTTGTCCCTTCCGCTTCTATGGCGAAACCTAATAAAAATAACATATTTTCCAGTGAAACTTTCCCGCTGGGATGTATCTCTGTGGACGGCAGTCCACGTAGTGACGAAGCGCACCAGGAGAGTGTGCGAAGGCGACTACTATGTATCCACTATGTCTGTCCGTCTGTCCGTCTGTCCGTCTGTCTGTCTGTCCGTCTGTCCGTCTGTCCGTCTGTCTGTCCGTATGAACGCTGAGATCTCGGAAACTATAAAAGCTAGAGGATAGGTATTTGGCATGAAGATTCTTGGAGTTCCTACGCAGCGCAAGTTTGTTTCAAGAAGGTGCCACGCCCCCTCTTACGCCCACAATCGCCATTCGTTAAAAAGTTATGCGTGATCAAAGTTTCTATCTCCCTCGCACTCCCTTTCCCTGAGTAACGGGTATCTGATAGTCGGGGCACCCGACTATAACGTTCTCTCTTGTTTTTCTATTGAAAATACCCGTCGAATGAGGGGTCATACGATAAAATCCGACGCTCCGCTCAAAATTTATAGCCAAAAGAAGATTTTCTTCTTCTTCCCAAGTTGAAAATTTAATTCTGTTTGTCAGTCTGTCCCAAAACGTTGGTTTAAAATCCTGAAAATTTTATATGGTACCTATATGGCGTATATGGCGTATACAAACTTTATTTTAAGGTCATGGAATCATTTAAATTATTTTAAGCAGATCCATATAGAAAACTTTTGTTTTACGACTTTTGGAAAAACCCGCTACTTTAGCGGGAAAATCGCTACAAATAGCTAAATGTAGTAAGTTTGTAACTTCTGAACTACTAAAGCTACAGACATGTGCTATACCTCGTTTAAAAGGTATTTTGAAATACTTAAACGTTTTTTTAACTTAATTCGTTTGAATACAATAGTTTAAAAATTATGGTTGAAAATTTTAGATTTTAAATGTATATATTAGCTTCTATGAGAGCAAAAGTAAACAAACAAAAACTTCTGATATCAATTAAAAACACGTCTTAACGAGGAAGAAAACTAGTGACGATCGCACCTTCAACATACAAAAGTTTTGATATCGACATTTGTGACGACAAATTATTACACTCGACATTTGTGACGAAAAATTATTACACTCGTCATTAAAAACACTTTCTAAAATTTTTCTCTTAGGCACGCTGCAATAGAAAATGCCTGTGAAGAGTGAAAAAAAAGCCGGGAATAGTTTGCTAGTTTGCTATAAATAAATTCTTTAAAAATACTTTTAAAATTTTGAAAAAATTAATTAAACTTTAGCTATTGGGCCATAGAATTAACTAATGATCCAAAAATCATCTTGATCGGAGCAGCGGTTTCGATTTTTTAAATCGAAAAGTTAATTTTATATGTAGCTCCCAAATTATGGGGGATGTCGAAATTTATTTTAGATTTCTAATTAGGCGTTTTCAAAACATAAAATTCGGTAAAATCCGATTTTCGAAATTCCAACAACTTTAGACAACAGCTTTACAACTCTGTCTGTCTGTATGAACGCTGAGATCTCGGAAACTACAAAAGCTAGAAAGTTGGGATTACCAACACATATGCTTGGGCTTCCTACGCAGCACAAGTTTATTTCAGCCAAGCGCCACGCCCCCTCTAACGCCCACAATCGCCTTAAACGATTTTAAAAGGTGTCTGGCGCCCACACCTTTTAGAATTTAAAAAAAACCTCGACAACTTTTGTTTCATATGAAGTTTTTTGTTTTGGACAAATTTTTGGTGGGTTGAGTACTAGCCCTAAGCTCTTCAAAACCTAAAATTCGGCAAAATCCAAATTTCGAATTTCCAACCACTTTAGAAGTGAAGCATTAAATACATCTAATTTTTTTTGCTCAAAATATGGATGTTGGAGCTGTTTGGGGCCGCTGTGGGGACATGTGGGATCTTAGTGGAATACCAATGGAATACTGTGCAAAAATTTGGCTGCTCTAGCTCTAACGGTTTGGGCTGTGGTCGTATCCCCTTAAAAATCGGTATTTCATTTTATAATCTTTAGAGATTAGGGTCCAGTCCTGCTTCCTCCGACATATGTACTATTTTTCGATATTTTTCTATGACTTCATGGCCATTACATGTGTGACCGTGCAAAGGGCCAATCCCACAGTCACAACACATTAAATGTTAAAGCCTAGTACTCAGTACGACGAAAACTGCTAGCTAAGCATAGGAGTAAGCGAGAGGCAAATAGGTAGCTAACGCTTTTAGCTGGGACTTTTTCCCACCTCGGTACTCAGTTGAGCTAAGGAAATAATAAGGAAATACCAAAAAAATACCAGATTTAGCGGATGAATTCCGATGAACGCCTTTAGCCGCGGCCCAAAGAATAGAAAATTTGATCTTTGGCTGTGTTTGTGCAGAAGCGGTGTGCCAATAACACATTATAAAGGGAAGGAAAACCCCGAAAACCAATGGAAAAGTGCCTGTAGGATTTGCGGCAATACATATCGCCATGCCAACAGCGAATTTAACTCTTGCGACCCAAGTCGGCTCAACATTTTGTAATATTTTAAAATTGGCGCCAGTTGATGTTTGCTGTTTGTCAACAAACCCAGTAAGACCATGCTACATGCATTGCGGATGAACTACAAAAACTTCGGCCACACTTAAAGATTAATATTTTTCGACTAGTAAAACTCTTAGCCGAACTGAGTACTAGGCTTAAACGATAATTTTTAAAATATCGTTGGAAATACAGAAATCCCTTGGGGGGAAAATACTTGAGTGCAGGGTCTTGGCATCAAAAAATTGCCCAACAAGGCAAAGGGAAAGCTGAAACACATTCAAAAAAGGTGTTTTGCGGTGTTCACTGTATCACCGCCAAAAATCAGATTTACATTTTGTTTTTACATTTTCAAAAAACCCTCCTATGAGTAGAGCGATTTTTAATTTTTTAATTAATAATATTTTAACAATGTTTTACGACGTTTTTTTGATAAAAAAATCGACTTTTCGCTTAAAAATATTTTTTTAATTTAAAAAATAAAAAAAAACTTACCAGAGGTCGGATTTTTTTATGCAGAAAAAAACATTGACATTGAGCCGTTTAGAAATGTCGATGATCACGGACTTTCAAAACGTAATTTCGATAAAAACTCAATTTATCTGTGATGCTTTAGAGTAAATTTCCTAAAAAACGCAACTTAGAAAGCTAATATGTTTTAAAGTATTAGTCCGCTTGATTTGAAGTTTTCACATTGCATTCTACACACTATGAAAAGTAAAGAAAAATAATTTTAAAAATTTGATTTTTTAAAAGTTTAAGACCCTACCCCTTTTTAAATGCAAATTCATTATAAAACTTGCTTTTCCTTACACGTGCCTCAAATTGATTGAACATGGAAATGATGAATCAATTTGATTCACGGCTTTCCCTCTTATTATTAATATTATTCTAATCAAAGTGAAAAATTAATGAAATCAAAAATACTGGACAAAAAATATCATTGCTAAACTGTGATTAATATCAAATTGATTTACTTGATATTTTTTCTTATATTAGCTAAAAACAAAAAGCTTCATCTTTTTAAAGCGAGCTCACATCAAAAATATTTACTGAAATTTCTTAATTATCATATTGGTTATCGGAGGGCTATGTACAATGTACATATATCTTAAAGCAATTTTTTATCATTTCTTTTAAGAAAAAAAGTTAGTTTTAAATTTTTAACGTCAATTTATTGTAGAAATTTTTCTTTAATGGGACTTCAAACGAGCGCGAGAAAGAATCGAATATTCAAACAAGAGAGAACGCTATAGTCGGGTGCCCCGACAATCAGATACCCGTTACCCAGGTAAAGGGAGTGCGAGGGAGATGGAGATAGAAACTTTGAACACGCATAACTTTTTAACGAATGGTCCGATTTGAAAAATTTCTTCTACATTTCGATAGGTATTGATAAACACAATAAAACTGCATTTTTACTTTTCCGAAATATTTAAATTTTTAAAATCGTATATAAGCGATTGTGGGCGTTAGAGGGGGCGTGGCACCTTCTTGACAAACTTGCAAACAAACAAACTTGCGATGCGTAGGAACTCCAAGAATCTTCATGCCAAATACCAATCTTCTAGCTTTTATAGTTTCCGAGATCTCAGCGTTCATACAGACAGACAGACGGACAGACAGACGAACAGACAGACGGACAGGCAGACGGACAGACAGACGGACAGACAGACGGACAGACGGACATGGCTAGATCGACTCGGCTAGTGATCCTGATCAAGAATATATATACTTTATGGGGTCGGAAACGCTTCCTTCTAACTGTTACATACTTTTGCACGAATACAATATACCCTTTTACTCTACGAGTAACGGGTATAATTAAATGTGTCATCTCAGGAATTGAATTACGAACTCAACGCGGCGTGATAATCGATATTTTGACCATTTTTTGCTTTGTTTTGCTTAAAGTCAGTTTAATAGGGCCACGCAAAGGCCAATATGGTTGGTGTGCAAGAACCTTGAGATTAATTATGAGGTTTTGGCCTTCGCCAAAAACTGGCGTTAGCCTGTTTCCCATTTGGAGGCGTCTATCTTCTTCTTGCTCGTGAGAGAGCCGCGCAATTGAAGATAATATGTTGCAGGGTTTCGATGGCCGCTATTTTCTGCAGGTGCGACTGTTGAGTTTTCTGAGTGTGGTTGCGTGTGATGCAGCCAGACAATGGCCTGTGAGGATTTCCACTAACAGTCTGCGGTCTTTCCGGGTTAAATGCAGTAGTGGCTGAGTTTATCATTGCGCTCCTTGCACATGATTCTTGAGATTTAGTATTCCTCCACCTGCTTTTTGGCTGCTTGTCCGCCTGTTTCTCCAGGGCGCTTTTCAGCGATCGGAGGGAAACCGGCATGATCTCCGATCTATCGTTTATCAGCTCTACGCCCTCCTTGCCAAGAACGTCAGCTGCCTCGTTGCTATTTCTAGCCACTTTCAAAAAAGTTAATTACTTTCTTTTGTAACATTTTATTAGTCACAAATCTAGCTACTTTAATTTTTTTTTTTTTTAGCAATTTTTCCAATTAATAAAAAAAAACAAGCCATTTATTATGTTTCTTTTTAATTTTTGCCTATTTTTTACAATTGATTTCACAAATTACGGTTAATAACATTATGTAGAGTCAGAAATTTAGTCCGCTTTGAATCCCCAGTTTGAACTGTGTTCGCCAAAAAATTCCTCGGCGAAATAGGACCTTAAAGTTGGACAAATTCTGTAATATGGCAGCTTTCAGGCAAAAGTATTCTTGGTTTGTTATGCAATTAAAACATTTGAAAAGTGACACTCATTACACTAGTTTACAAAATAATATTCTTGGAGTGCTCCACAGCAGTCAGTCAGTGAAAATTCCACTAATTTTTTTTTCGATGGCACAGTTTTTTTGAAGTTCAAAATGTTAAATTTCTGACTTTTTTCGAATTTCTTTCTATTGGGTGGGCAAGAAAGTCATGTCGTTTTTTTATGTAATCGTTTTTAATCTAATTTATTTAGAAGCACCAGGGTCACACTTTTTAGTATCGTTTTAAAGCTTATTGTCTTAGGTACTATCGATGAAAATTTGGTAATTATTCGATAACATTTGTGGAAGCTATAGCAAATTAAACATGGAGGATCAAAGTGAGCATTTTCGGAATATTTTGCTTTTTTATTTCCGAAAAGGAAAAAAGCGGTCCAAGCTCGCGAAAAATTGTGCGAAGTGTATGGTAAAGATTCCATGAGTGATCGCCAATGTCAGCGCTGGTTTGCCAAATGCAGGCTTGGAGATTTTGGAGTTAAAGACGCCCCACGTTCTGGTCGACCATCGGCCGTTTTTGACGAACAAATTCAGCCTTTGCTGGATGAAAACCGGCGTTATTTAACGCGGGAGATGTCAGAGAAGCTCAGTGTGTCGCATACAATGGTTGAAAACCATTTGATGAAACGTGGCTACGTAAACAAGCTCGATGTTTGGGTTCCGCATAACTTAAAGGAAATTCACCTAACTAAGCGTATCAATATCTGCCATTCTCTGCTGCAACGGATTAAAAACTATCCTTTTTTGAAGCGGATTATTACTGGCGACGAAAAGTGGGTTGTTTACAATAATGTCCAACGAAAAAGATCATGGAGCAAGAAAGATGAGCCAGCCCAAGCCACATCAAAGGCCGATATCCATCAGAGGAAAGTTATGCTGTCTGTTTGGTGGAATTGGAAGGGTGTAGTGCACTTTGAGCAGCTGGGACGGAATGAAACCATCAATTCAGATGTGTACTGTCGCCAGCTATCCAAAAATTAATGAAAAGGAGCCGGCACTAGCTAATCGCAAGGGTATAGTCTTTCACCATGACAACGCTAGGCCCCACACATCTTTGGTCACTCGGCAAAAATTAACGGAGCTGAATTGGAAAGTGCTACCACATCCACCTTATAGTCCGGACTTAGCACCTTCAGATTACCATTTGTTTCGCTCTCTTCAAAACTCTTTTAATGGTAAAAACTTTGATTCAGATGAGGCTGTCGAAAACCACTTGTCTCGATTCTTTGCTGAAAAAGACCAAAAGTTCTTCGAGCGCGAAACTATGCAGCTGCCCGAGAGATGGTCATTAGTGGTCGAACAAAACGGCCAATACATAATTGATTAATTATAAGTCCTGATATAAATAAATCATCTTTGAAAATATTGAAAAAAACGACATGACTTTCTTGCCAACCCAATATATCTCTTCACATATCCACCCAACTGGACCAGTTTTCGTTTCATTTTAAAGGCAATAGATCGAGCTTAACTCTGCCATACAGATCAATATGATTAGATAAGTAATGGCAGCGCAGCAGCTCGACAAAGATGAAAAATGTGTTTTTTGCTCCACTGTAAGTGTATCGTAAAAACTCGAAATAAATCCGTTGAAAAATCCTAATGGGTACAAACTTAAAGTTTACATCCTACCGAATTAAACAAGGCGGGTGTGGCCCAAGTTCATGGAAAATTTAATTTATGGTGGATTTTTAAAATTCGGATTTTTATCTTTTTTCGATACACTTACAGTGGGCCAAAAAACACATTTTTCGTCTTTGTCGAGCTGCTGCGCTTCCATTACTTATCTGAAAGTAAACTTTGTATGAAACAGCTGATTAACAGCTGACCAATATTCAACAATTCAGCAATTCAACAGTTTAAGGAATACCCTGATTGCAATGGTTCTCAAAGATATCTAAACTTATTTTGAACTCTGTGGATCTGTGTGTTGTCATTGGGTTGAAATGCCAAAAACTTATAAGCAAAATTTTCGTGATGATTGGCTGCAAGAATTATAATTCAAATACAAATTGAACATATAAAACTTTAATTTTTGTTGGTTAAATAGAAAAGTAACAGTTAAAGATATGAATTTGAATGAATATTTTAAATTTGGTTTTCTATTTCTTAAATACATACACTTGTTGAAGATTAAAATTTAATTATTTAGCCATTTTTTGGACATTTTTACCAAAAATTTAGCAGTTTCTTATCAATTTTTTTTTCAATATCTCGCCATTTTCGCTTTGGGGATTCTGGCAGCACTGGCTATAACCGTCAGGTCACCGTCCTCTTCGTCCTCCGAGTCGTCTAACGCAAGGTCCTGGGCGGCTTCTAAGATGCTTCCCAGACCTAGGTCGTTCTCAATCTCGCCTGTCTGCAGGATGTGTGCGCCTCTGTCGTCGGGGTGGTGCTTCTTGAGACGCAGGTAGACACTACCCATGCCCCATCTTCCCAAATCTTGGGTACTGCAGATAATCCGCCTTGTTCTTGATTTCGAGAACCACACTATGGCCCCCTCGTTGAGAAGTGGGCTGGCCATGTGCTGAATCTTCGAATTCCCTGTTGCGGTTGAAGCAGCTTCAGCGCCCGATCCTATTGGATTGTGATGGTGAAGAGGACTTTCGCCTTCGGTATGGATGGGATTCATTTCATGTCCACCACCTATAGCTTAGTGTCTTCCCACAACGCTTACAGTTGGCAGACCGTTTGCGCCAGCCACTTCCTGGTCGGATCGTCGTTTCACTTTAGGACTTTGAGACCGATTAACCACCATGCAACTTCGAATGTGGGCATGGGGGCTGTGGGAGCCTCCTCCATCAGTGCAAAGAAAGACTCAACGAGACGCGGCTGAACGTGCCCCCGTCATCTTTCCATTCTCTTCGCTCTTGTCGATGAGTGCTACGATCAGGTGTCGGTTGACTACATCGCTGACCTTGGCCTTCCTGTTGGGTTTCCTTACTAATTTAAGTGGGTGAGCCTGCTTCCTTGGTCCGGCGTTTGCGCTTGCTCACCGGAATATCATTGGCGGCAGTCTCGTGTGAGCGTTGCTTTTTGTTGGCAAGCATCTCCTCCACCTTGTTCGCAAATCCGCCCATCGACGCCATCGTGGGTTTGCTTGCGAAGGGCAGCCTTTCCTCCTTAATGGGTGCGTTCAGCAGAACAACATGATACCTGATCACTGATGGATTTCTTACGATAGTTCTGCTGAACGGACATGATTACTAATCATGATGCTCAAATTTTGCATCAGTGATCAGGTATCAGGTAGCGTAAAAATAGTACGCTACCTTGTATCATGAGCGTTCAGCAGAACAAACTTGATCACTGATTACTGATCCATCAGTGAACGCGGCCAATATTTTGCTCTGCCCAGGCTAGCTTTTCCTTCTCCTCTATGGAGAGGGCCGCTTTGTCCTGGAACGCCTCTTAATCTTGAGGGTTGCCTTGTATTGCGCCTTAGCCTTCATCCCCTCGCTTGTTCGCTTCGGCCCTTCCCTAAGCGGGGAACTGGAACCTGGTTCAGGCAACCGGATATGACTTGTTTCGACCTTGCGTAGCACGCTCTCCGAGTCCGAGTCTGCTTCGACAACGGCACCCGTGCGACCTAACTTTTCCTGAGATGTCATGGCAGTGGCATTACTGCTGAGGTGACCTGTTCCGGGCAGGAAAAGCGACATTCCATTACCCTGACCAGTGCCCGCACACAAAAAAATTTGCTTGGTAAAATTGACGAATGAAGATAGTTCAGTAACTATAAAAAGTAATACTTTAACAATTAAAATAGTCCTTTTTGTTTGCTTTTGCTTTGCGTACTATTAAATAAACGTTTACGGGATGTGTGTATTTTGTTTTTGTATCTTAACCTATTTTAAATAGTTAGTCCACTATTATAAAATTGTTACCCTAACGTAACTTCTTTAATATAAAAGTATGCAACAGCAATTTTCAAATCTTCTGCAATGCCTTATGTATAATTCGCAACTGGGTCTAGCCCTTCATGAACCAAGCCCAAGTCAGATTCTGAGACATTAAGACTTATTTTCTGTCTTAAGTCTTTAATATACTTCCACACTAGCTGGAAGTCAAGTGCAACCCGCACCTTTACCTTTCACTTTTGGAAAAGGTATGAAATTGGAAAACTAACTTTGTAATATCACTTATAAATTACTGTGAAATAACTAAAAATAATTGTACATACTATAAAAATAGTAAGCTAACCATAATTTATGGTTTGGGCACATTCTACCCTTTTTTACAGCTACAACTATTTTTTATAGTAACCCTTACGTTTACGAATTACGTAAGAGTAACAATTTAATTAGTTGAATTGTCAATTTTTGTGGTTGGGGACTGTTTGACAATTATAACGGTTAATTTTACATGCATAAAACATTCTTCCAACATAGCACGTATATAAATTTTAAAATGTTTTTTAATGATACATCTTGTATCACAATAAAGTTTAATATGATCTTTAATAAATTTCCAATCTCTTCAAAATGTTTTAGCATGACAAAGAAGGTCAAAGCCCACTTTTACGGAATGAGTCCCATTTTCCAGCTGAATAATACTTTAAATACCTCGTAGATTTAGATTCCTTGGCTTCTCGTTCTAACGTATTCTTTAAGCAAAGGGATATCAGTATTATCATTAATTTGAATTTAAGCGAATCTAACTTCCTTAGTCAGCTGCAATGCACAAACACGCACATATCTAGGGATTGTGTTTATAAAAAATTCATTTTGTGGCTTTTAAATATTTCGCCCATGTGTGTGTCCAACGGAGCGAAATAATGTTTTTTACAAATCAACAATTTGTCAATATCTCAACGTTTAAAAACTAATAAATAGTTTGCTGATCAGTTTTTTGCATCATAAAAACAAAAGCCAATTTAAGAAAAATTTCGACTGTAAAAATCAGCTTAATGGGATACCGATATTTTAAATTTAACGTTTACCTAAAAAAAAAAGGTGCAAAAGAAAAGAATTGGGATATAATCGATTTTTTAACCGCGCATTTTAAATTACTGTGGTATTTTAATTTTCCCCTTGCGCGGTCACACTTAAAGAGCGACAGCAGGATATACATACATACATACATGTAAAGTGCGCCAGCAGAACATACATACATACATATGTGCAGGCAATGACGTCAGACTGGCACAACAAAATTTGAAACAAGAGAGAACGCTATAGTCGGGTTGGTGTCCCGACTATCTAATACCCGTCACTCAGCTAAAGGGAGTGCGAACGCTGTACTCGGGTTGGTGTCCCGACTATCTATTGGGGCTAAAGGGAGTGCGAGGGAGATAGATATATAAACAATTTTGATTGCGTATAACTTTTTAATGAATGGTCCGATTTGAAAAATGTCTTCTACATTTCGATAGGTATTAATAAACACTATAAAATTGCGTTTATATATTTTTAAAATCTTAAAAGATGTGGCCTCCAGACACATTTGAAAATCGTTTAGTGCGATTGTGGGCGTTAGGGGGGGCGTACTCGTAGAGTAAAAGGGTATATTGTATTCGTGCAAAAGTATGTAACAGGGAGAAGGAAGCGTTTCCGACCCCATAAAGTATATATATTCTTGATCAGGATCACTAGCCGAGTCGATCTAGTCATGTCCGTCTGTCCGTCTGTCCGTCTGTCTGTCCGTCTGTCTGTCCGTCTGTCTGTCCGTCTGTCTGTCCGTCTGTCTGTCTGTCTGTATGAACGCTGAGATCTCGGAAACTATAAAAGCTAGAAGGTTGAGATTTCACACACATATTCTTGGGCTTCCTACGCAGCGCAAGTTTCTTTCATCGAGGTGCCACGCCCCCCCTAACGCCCACAATCGCCATAAACGATTTTCAAATGTGTCTGGAGGCCACATCTTTAAAGATTTTAAAAATATATAAACGCCATTTTATAGTGTTTATTAATACCTATCGAAATGTAGAAGACATTTTTCAAATCGGACCATTCATTAAAAAGTTATACGCAATCAAAATTGTTTATATATCTATCTCCCTCGCACTCCCTTTAGCCCCAATAGATAGTCGGGACACCAACCCGAGTACAGCGTTCGCACTCCCTTTAGCTGAGTGACGGGTATTAGATAGTCGGGACACCAACCCGACTATAGCGTTCTCTCTTGTTTGTTCTAATTTGTACCTCACACGCGGCTCCTAATTATTTTAGTAATTAATGTGATTTGAATTTTAAAACACGAAAATCTGTACGGAAATGTCTTAGTCCTTTTGTTTAAATGTAAATGCAATATTCTTTAAGCAAAGGGATATCAGTATTATCTTTAATTTGAATTTAAGCGAATCTAACTTCCTTAGTCAGCTGCAATGCACACACACGCACATATGAAGGATGATTAGATTTTTATGTCAATCCGATCAGGGTGGAATTTGCTACTGACCGTTTTTTATATACAGCCTTTTATATAGTAGTTTAGATAATTGTAATTGTTCGTACGCACTGTTGCTAAACATCATCAGCAACCAACAAATCAAACTGTATGGGTTATCTTTAAATAAGTTTTGCATGAAATATCATAATTAGGTTTTCAGCACCTAGCTTAATAAACATCTCAAAATACGTTTGCTACTTCTGAAAAATTAAGTTTTCATTTTATAACAATTCCCTTGAAAACATTTTGATACAATACTAATACCCATATGTGGTTTAAGTGTTTAAAAAATGAATACATACAAAACAAAAATTACGCATTATGGGGAAAAACCGTATATTTTTAATTTATGTACTCAAAATTCACCGTGTTCGCCACACAACTAATTGAGATATATTCTAATTTTGATATTTAAAGTCATTCTTTGCTTAAAAATATAAAATATCTTTATTTTTTGTTATACTTAGGGCTTGTCAGGTATGTACTCCAAACGCAACAAACACGGTTTGGAGTCATTGTCAGTGTGTCTTAGCTGACGGAGTTGAACGCGGAATTCTGACTGCAAATCGAATGATACCCGGCCCTAGCATTCAAGTATGCGAAAACGATAAGGTTGTCATTGACGTAGAGAACCACATGGAGGGAATGGAAGTAACTATACACTGGCACGGTATATGGCAGCGTGGTTCTCAGTATTACGATGGCGTTCCCTTCGTCACCCAGTGTCCCATTCAGCAGGGTAATACTTTCCGTTATCAGTGGACCGGAAACGCGGGGACACACTTCTGGCACGCTCATACTGGTCTACAGAAACTAGATGGACTTTACGGTAGCGTCGTCGTTCGCCAGCCACCTTCAAGGGATCCTAACTCTCACTTATATGATTTCGATTTAACAACTCACATAATGCTTATCAGTGACTGGCTGCATGAAGATGCTGCTGAGCGGTATCCCGGACGTCTTGCAGTTAACACAGGCCAAGATCCGGAATCCATGTTGATCAACGGAAAGGGCCAGTTTCGTGACCCTAACACTGGCTTCATGACTAATACACCATTGGAAATATTTACAATTACACCAGGCCGTCGTTATCGCTTCCGGATGATAAATGCATTTGCTTCAGTCTGTCCAGCACAAGTTACGATCGAGGGCCACGGGATGACGGTTATAGCAACCGATGGAGAGCCTGTGCATCCTGTTGATGTCAACACAATCATTTCATTTTCAGGTATGTCTAATTTTCCAAAAAATACTTTACATACTCGATACTTGATTTTTAATAGCAGATTACGGGACTAAAACCCGAAATTTGCGATAAAATTATCCTCGATGGACCGCGATTTCTTAAGATATACATGCAAAAATAATTTGACGGTCAGCAATGGTATTTGAATTTCAAAGTTCCCGGTTTTAAAGAGTTCCTCTAACACATTATTTAATCTTTTAACTGAGTTCCTATAAACATAATTAGGGTTACAAATAAGTGGCTATAAAAATCATGTAGCCTCTTAATTATACCCGATACTCGTAGAGTAAAAGGGTACATTGTATTCATGCAAAAGTATGTAACACGGAGAAGGAAGCATTTCCGACCCCATAAAGTATATATATTCTTGAAAAGGGTCACTAGCCGAGTCTGTCCGTCCCTATGAACGCTGAGATCTCGGAAACTACAAGTGCTAAAAAGTTGGGATTACCCACACATATGCTTGGTCTTCCTACGCAGCGCAAATTTGTTTCAGACGAGGGCCACTCTCCCTCTAACGCTCACAATCGCCTTAAACGATTTTACAATGTGTCTGGTGCCCACACCTTTAAAGATTTCGGAAAAGTAAGAATTCAGTTTCATTGTGTTTATCAATACAATATTTCTCAAATCAAAGTTTTATATCTCCATCTCCCTCGCACTCCCTTTAGCTGAGTAACGGGTAACTGATAGTTGGGACACCCGACGTTCTCTAGCGTTCTCTTTTGTTTTTGTTTTAAATAAGTCTAGAATTTAAATACATCAGTTCAGTGTAAAATAATCTGGTATAATCCATTTTTTTTCGGTCACACTGGCTTAAAAACATAAATAAACCTAAAAAGTCCGATTTAACTAGTACTTTGAGCCTAGTACTCACATCGATGAAAACTGCTAGCTAAGCATAAGAGTAAGCGAGAGGCAAATAGGTAGCTAACGCCTTTAGCCGGGGCTTTTTTTCACCGCGGTACTCAGATGAGCTAAGGAAATGGTAAGGAAATACCGAAAAAATACCGGATTTATCGGGTAAATTCCGATGAACGTCTTTGGTTGCGGCGCAAATATTAACAAATTTCATCTTTGCCTGTGTTTGTGCAGAAGCGTTGTGCCAAATACAAATTAAGACAAGAGAGATCGCTATAGTAGGGTTGGTGTCCCGACTATCTAATACCCGTGACTCAGCTAAAGGGAGTGCGAGGGAGATGGATATATAACATTTTTTGATTGCGAATAACTTTTTAACGAATGGTCCGATTTGAAAAATGTCTTCTACATTTCGATAGGTATAAATATACGCAACAAAATTGCATTTATACTTCTCGGAAATCTTTATAGGTGTGGGCGCCAGACACATTTTGTAAGTGGGCGATTGTGGGCGTTAGAGGGGGCGTGGCACCTTTTTGAAATAAACTTGCACTGCGTAGGAACTACTAGAATATGCATGCAAATTGCCAATCTTCTAGCTTTTATAGTTTCCGAGATCTCAGCGTTCATACGGACGGACAGACAGACAGACGGACAGACGGCTAGACGGACATGGCTAGATCGACTCGGCTGGTAATCCTGATCAAGAATATATTTACTTTATGGGGTCGGAAACGCTTCCTTCTACCTGTTACATGCTTTTGCACGAATACAATATACCCTTTTACTCTACGAGTAACGGGAATAAATATGAGGAAAAAATTGTCGCCAATTGATTTGTTTGCTGTTTGTCAAACCGGCTGATTTATAATAGGACCATGTTACATGCATTGCGGGTGAACTCTGAAAACTTCGGTCACACTGCAATGAATAATATTTTTTCAACAAGTGAAACTCTTAGCCGATGTAAGTAGTTCGGATAAGAGTTTTACTAGTCGAAAAATATTAATCTTTTAGTGTGGCTACAATGCATGTAGCATAGTCTTACTCTCAATCAGCTCGGTTTGTTGACAAACAGCAAACATCAACTGGCGCCAATTTTAAAATATTTCAAAATGTTGAGTCGACCTGGGTCGCAAACTTTAAATTTGCTGTTGGCATGGCAATATGTATTGCCGAAACTCCTGCACAAGTTTTACAGTGGTTTTTGGTGTTTTCCTTTCATTTATAATTTGTTATTGGCACACCGCTTCTGCACAAACACAGCCAAAGATCAAATTTTTTATTCTTTGGGCCACGGCTAAAGGCGTTCATCGGAATTCATCCGCTAAATCTGGTATTTATACCCGTTACTTGTAGAGTAAAAGGGTATATTGTATTCGTGCAAAAAAATGTAACAGCTAGAAGGAAGCGTTTCCGACCCCATAAAGTATGTATATTCTTGATCAGGATCACTAGCCGAGTCGATCTAGCCATGTTCGTCTGTCCGTCTGTCTGTCTGTCTGTCTGTATGTCTGTATGTCTGTCTGTCTGGATGAACGCTGAGATCTCGAAAACTATAAAATCTAGAAAATAGACATTTTGCATGCAGATTCTAGGAGCTCCTACGCAGCGCAAGTTTGTTTTAAAAAGGTGCCACGCCCCTTTAACGCCCACAATCGCTTATATACGATTTTAAAAATTTAAATATTTCGGAAAAGTAAAAATTCAGTTTTATTGTGCTTATCAATACCTATCGAAATGTAGAAGAAATTTTTCAAATCGGACCATTCGTTAAAAATTGATGCGTGATCAAAGTTTCTATCTCCATCTCCCTCGCACTCCCTTTACCTGAGTAACGGGTATCTGATAGTCGGGGCACCCGACTATAACGTTCTCTCTATAGATCGCTATAGTAGGGTTGGTGTCCCGACTATCTAATACCCGTGACTCAGCTAAAGGGAGTGCGAGGGAGATGGATATATAACATTTTTTGATTGCGAATAACTTTTTAACGAATGGTCCGATTTGAAAAATGTCTTCTACATTTCGATAGGTATAAATATACGCAACAAAATTGCATTTATACTTCTCGGAAATCTTTATAGGTGTGGGCGCCAGACACATTTTGTAAGTGGGCGATTGTGGGCGTTAGAGGGGGCGTGGCACCTTTTTGAAATAAACTTGCACTGCGTAGGAACTACTAGAATATGCATGCAAATTGCCAATCTTCTAGCTTTTATAGTTTCCGAGATCTCAGCGTTCATACGGACGGACAGACAGACAGACGGACAGACGGCTAAAATATTTCAAAATGTTGAGTCGACCTGGGTCGCAAACTTTAAATTTGCTGTTGGCATGGCAATATGTATTGCCGAAACTCCTGCACAAGTTTTACAGTGGTTTTTGGTGTTTTCCTTTCATTTATAATTAGTTATTGGCACACCGCTTCTGCACAAACACAGCCAAAGATCAAATTTTTTATTCTTTGGGCCACGGCTAAAGGCGTTCATCGGAATTCATCAGCTAAATCTGGTATTAATACCCGTTACTTGTAGAGTAAAAGGGTATATTGTATTCGTGCAAAAAAATGTAACAGCTAGAAGGAAGCGTTTCCGACCCCATAAAGTATGTATATTCTTGATCAGGATCACTAGCCGAGTCGATCTAGCCATGTTCGTCTGTCCGTCTGTCTGTCTGTCTGTCTGTATGTCTGTATGTCTGTCTGTCTGGATGAACGCTGAGATCTCGAAAACTATAAAATCTAGAAAATAGACATTTTGCATGCAGATTCTAGGAGCTCCTACGCAGCGCAAGTTTGTTTTAAAAAGGTGCCACGCCCCTTTAACGCCCACAATCGCTTATATACGATTTTAAAAATTTAAATATTTCGGAAAAGTAAAAATTCAGTTTTATTGTGCTTATCAATACCTATCGAAATGTAGAAGAAATTTTTCAAATCGGACCATTCGTTAAAAATTGATGCGTGATCAAAGTTTCTATCTCCATCTCCCTCGCACTCCCTTTACCTGAGTAACGGGTATCTGATAGTCGGGGCACCCGACTATAACGTTCTCTCTTGTTTTTTTGGTATTTCCTTACTATTTCCTTAGCTCAACTGAGTACCGAGGTGGGAAAAAGTCCCAGCTAAAGGCGTAAGCTACCTATTTGCCTCTCACTTACTCCTATGCTTAGCTAGCAGTTTTCGTCGTACTGAGTACTAGGCTTAAACCAAAAATAAAATACGACCCAATTTGAGACTAGGTGGCAACTACACACTAGAAGAGTTAAGCCTAATACTCAGTTCGGCTAAGAGTTTTACTAGTCGGTAAATATTAATCTTTTAGTATGGCCGAAGTTTTCGGAGTTCATCCGCAATGCATGTAGCATGGTCTTACTGGGTTTGTTGACAAACAGCAAACATCAACTGGCGCCAATTTTAAAATATTACAAAATGTTGCGCTGACCTGGATCGCAAGCTTTAAATTTGCTGTTGGCATGGCAATATGTATTGCCAAAACTCCTGCATGTGTTTTTCAGTGGTTTTTGGTTTTTCCTTTCATTAATAATTTGTTATTGGCACACCGCTTCTGCACAAACACAGCCAAAGATCAAATTTTTTATTCTTTGGGCCACGGCTAAAGGCGTTCATCGGAATTCATCCGCTAAGTCTGGTATTTATACCCGTTACTTGTATTCGTGCAAAAAAATGTAACAGCTAGAAGGAAGCGTTTCCGACCCCATAAAGTATATATATTCTTGATCAGGATCACTAGCCGAGTCGATCTAGCCATGTCCGTCTGTCCGTCTGTCTGTCCGTCTGTCTGTCTGTCTGTCTGTCTGTATGTCTGTCTGTCTGGATGAACGCTGAGATCTCGAAAACTATAAAAGCTAGAAGATTGGCATTTTGCAAGCAGATTCTAGGAGTTCCTACGCAGCGCAAGTTTGTTTTAAAAAGGTGCAGTAACGGGTATCTGATAGTCGGGGCACCCGACTATAACGTTCTCTCTTGTTTTTTTGGTATTTCCTTACTATTTCCTTAGCTCAACTGAGTACCGAGGTGGGAAAAAGTCCCAGCTAAAGGCGTAAGCTACCTATTTGCATCTTACTTACTCCTATGGTTAGCTATCAGTTTTCGTCGTACTGAGTACTAGGCTTTAGAGTCGAAAATTAGTCGACAAATTATCGAAGAAACCATTAAAACGTCATACTAACAGCTTGTAAACTTTAAAAAATTTAAAACCAAATTAAAATGTCTGCAGGAAATAAATTTCGAGGTAAAAATTATACTGATTGGCAGAAAAGTATTCTCGTAGTGCTTTTGTCAAACCACAAAAACATTTTGGGATACAAAACTTTGCATTCAATTTTAATAGACTCAAAGTGGCACCTTTTGACTTTTTATTGGTACTAAATCATATCTTTTGATCCAATATAGTTTTTTGATTGATGTAAACGGAATATAAATGGTCTGTCCTTAAAATCAAATAAAACAAGAGAGAACGCTATAGTCGGGTTGGTGTCCCGACTATCTAATACCCGTCACTCAGCTAAAGGGAGTGCGAACGCTGTACTCGGGTTGGTGTCCCGACTATCTATTGGGGCTAAAGGGAGTGCGAGGGAGATAGATATATAAACAATTTTGATTGCGTATAACTTTTTAATGAATGGTCCGATTTGAAAAATGTCTTCTACATTTCGATAGGTATTAATAAACACTATAAAATGGCGTTTATATATTTTTAAAATCTTAAAAGATGTGGCCTCCAGACACATTTGAAAATCGTTTATGGCGATTGTGGGCGTTAGGGGGGCGTGGCACCTCGATGAAACAAACTTGCGCTGCGTAGGAAGCCCAAGAATATGTGTGTGAAATCTCAACCTTCTAGCTTTTATAGTTTCCGAGATCTCAGCGTTCATACAGACAGACAGACGGACAGACGGACAGACGGACAGACAGACAGACGGACAGACAGACGGACAGACGGACATGGCTAGATCGACTCGGCTAGTGATCCTGATCAAGAATATATATACTTTATGGGGTCGGAAACGCTTCCTTCTCCCTGTTACATACTTTTGCACGAATACAATATACCCTTTTACTCTACGAGTAACGGGTATAAACACCTCTTAACGAGGTAAAAAACTAGTCAACGTACAAAAGTTCTGATATCAACATTTGTGACGAAAAATTATTACACTCGTCATTAAATACACTTTCTAATATTTTCTCATTCGGCTCGCCCTTGCAAACTATTCCAGCCTTTTTCCCTTCACAGGCATTTTCTATTGCAGCGTGCCGAATGAGAAAATTTTAGAACCGGTGATAAAGATTTTCAATGAGAGGGTACTTTTTCAAATTTGTCAAATTTTGGAATTTTTTACAGTAATGTGTTATATACCAAAATTTAAGGAATCTCAAGGGCTATACAGTTTCAAGTTTTAAAGAAAATCGTTAGAGCCGTTTTTGAGAAAAATAAAAAAAAGCTAAAAAAAAAGTTTTAAAAAATTTTCTTTTGTTCATATCTTTTTAACTATTACATTTACACAAATTGCATATAGAAGGCGTTTATAGCATTTCAAAATACCTTTCAAACGAGATGCAGCACAAGTCTGTAGCTTTAGTAGTATAGAAGTTACGGCTTTCCGAATTTTAGCTATTTATAGCTGTTTTCCCGCTAAACTAGCGGGTTTTTCCAAAAGTGGTAGAACAAAAGTTTTTTATATCGATGTGATGAACGTCATATCAAATTTTCAGAACTTAAAAAACATATTTTGGACAAGTGGACAAACTGACAAACAGAAATAAATTTTCATTTTGGGAAGAAGAAGAAAATCTTTTTTTGGCTATAACTTTTGAACGGAGCGTCGGATTATATCATTTGACCCCTCATTCGACGGGTATTTTCAATAGGAAAACTACTAAAACATTTCGAGGGTGCATTTATCCCCACCGGCCCCAACAGATCCAAATTTCTAAATTTTCACTTTTACACTTTCACCGCTCTCTCTCCCAAACCAATTGATTTTCATGAGGTCTTGGTATGCAATCCTTTAAGTTTTAGCAATACCTTTAGTTTGGCGTATTACTCATTACGATCGGACTATCACAGCAGATTTTCAATTTTGCGGCTATATAATAGTAGTCGCCTTCGCACACTCTCCTTGTGCGCTTCGTCACTACATGGACTGCCGTCCATAGTGATAAGCGTTTGAGACAGGGAGTACGATATACAAAAGAGTACTTACAAATCAACAAAGTCAAAATTTATAAACAAATAAATTTTTTCCCAACAAAAAAAACTAAAAAAAAATTGTTTTGTTTTTTTGTTTTTTTTTTAGTTTTATTATAATTATAATTATTATTATTTATTATAATTATTAATGTTAATAATTTATTAATATTGTACAAACTTTTTTAAAATAATTATTACAATTTTTTTTATCGTTAAAATTAAACTAACTTTCAGTAAAAACATTTCAGAAGTTAAAATACAATAGATTTCTTTAAAAAATAACATCACAGTAACGGATGTCCTGTAAAAAGGTAGTGATTATACCAGAGATACATCAGGAACCATATCTTTTTAACTTATTTTGCCTCAAACAGCCTTAGATCGCAAGCAGACGCAGCGCATAAAGGGCGGTAGAAGTACGTTTATCCAATGGAATGGCTCGGCTAGAAAGGATCAAAAGCGACCTGTTGGTCGTTGCAGCGCAGGCACATGGGCCTTTTTCCCCGGCTCCATGATCTTGACGCTAGCTTCTTGATCACGTGCGCCCGCTATTCGTCCATCAAGGCTACACACAAAAAAAAACTTGGTAAAATTGTCAATTCTACTAATTAAATTGTTACTCTTACGTAATTCGTAAACGTAAGAGTTACTATAAAAAATAGTTATGCAACTGTAAAAAAGGGTAGAATGTGCCCACTATTTTTTTAGTACATATACAATTATTTTTAGTTATTTCACAGTAATTTATAAGTGATATTACAAAGTTAGTTTTCCAATTACATACCTTTTCCAAAAGTGAAAGGTAAAGGTGCGGGTCGCACTTGACTTCCAGTGTGAAAGTTTATTAAAGACTTAAGACAGAAAATAAGTCTTAATATCTCAGAATCTGATTTGGGCTTGGTTCATGAAGGGCTAGACCCAGTTGGGAATTATATATAAGGCATCGCACAAGATTTGTAAAATTGCTGTTGCATACTTTTATATTAATGAAGTTACGTTAGGGTAACTATTTTATAATAGTGGAATAACTATTTAAAATAGGTTCCAGATACAAAAACAAAATACACACATCTCGTAAACGTAACTATTTTAATATTAGTTTAACTATTTAATAGTACGCAAAGCAAACACAAATACACGGACGACTATTTTTATTGTTAAAGTACTATTTTTATAGTAACTAAACTATCTTCATTGGTCAAGCAATTTTTTTTTGTGTACAGATGCGGTAAAAATAATAGAAGTGTTCCCGTCGTTTGTTTTTGTTTCATTTTATTGATTATTATTATTAATATAATTATGTTAGTGAAAGCGATCGGAATTTAGTTTTCCGGCAATCGTGGCCACCGCTAAACCATTTTCGGAAAAACTTAATTTCGAGATAATGGTACTATTTCAAGTTAGTATATAATGGTTGTATTTGCTATATCATCATTTTTGGTCTATTTTATTTTTTATCTCGAGCTCTGATCGCTTTTGGTCATCAAACACTCATTTTAGTAGGAATAGAATGCACTTCAGTTTTATTTATCAATACCCATCGACACGTCAGACAAGACAGAACGGTGTAGTCGAGTGTCCCGACTATCAGATTCCCGTTACTCTGCAAAACAGGGTGCGAGAGAGATGGAGATGTGCAAGCTTGAAAGCAACAAAACGGCAAAGCGATAGGTAGCGCCAAAGCCTTTACTTCCTTAGCTTCAATAGATTTTACTAAGGTATTTTTCGCCACTTTGTAAAGTGTTTAAAGTGTTTTTCTATGTGTGTTTTACATGTGACATGTTTAAGTGCGTATTTCTCGAAACCACGTTTTGAAAGTCCGTGATCATCGGCATTTCTAAACGGCTCACTCGATCGTTTTCAAACTTGTCGCATATTTTTATACCCTTAAAGAGGGTATTATAATTTCAGTCAGATATTGTAACGCAGTGAAGGAGACGTTTCCGACCACATAAAGTATATATTTCTTGATCAGCACCAATAGCCGAGTCCATCTAGCCATGTCCGTCTGTCCGTTTCTATGCGAACTAGTCTCTCAGTTTTAAAGCTATCGCAATGAAACTTTCCCAAAAGTCTTCTTTCTATTGCAGGTAGTACATATGTCGGAGCGAGCCGGATCGGACCACTATATCTTAAGGCTCCCATACGAATAATCAAACAAATATAAGAAAATTCGTTGTAACTTTGCAGGAAGTAGGCGTTTTGATTTCTGACAACTTAAAAAGGTATTTCTTTTATCTGCAAGGGTATATAAGCTTCGGCTGCACTATGGGTAAAAATCCCAATTTTGGTGCATAAACCTATTTATTTTCATAATTATTTTTTATGAACGGACCATACTTATCGATTCTAGACATCTTCATTTGAAAAAAACCGCTTTCCAAAAATTTTTGGTGGCAAATCTGTAGTGTTGCCACTGCAACAAAGTTGACTGATAGAGAGACCTTTCAGTGTCGAAAAAATCAGGAAAAAATTAACCAACTTTGTTTGTCTATTGTGTGGTGTCAAAGAAGACTTTCATTAATCTAAAAATGGAAATTCCTTGCAAAGGTATTTGTTAACGTAAATTAGCTTAAAAGTTAGCTTTTATGTGTCTTGGTGTCCAACTGTGAACTGTTTTATATATGTATCTTTATAGATTTGAGCTAGCAATTGTGTTTGTGTTTTGTGGAGTATAACTTCTTAATAGCACATAGTGGCAAAAAAGTAAAAACGAGGAATTAACCACAAAAGTGTCCTTGTTGCCATACAACTAATCACAATGACAAAGGTACTTCCAACAAATACTTAATTAAAAAAAAAATTTTTAACCACTGTGCGGGGGACAAATTTAAAAAAAAAAAACAAAATTCGAAATTTTGTTTAATTTCAAATAACACACCAAAAAAATTTCAAGTCAATATCTTTGTAACTAGAGTTTATGCACCAAAAACGGGTTTTTTGCCCACTGTGGGCTGGCCGAAGCTAGCTTCCTTTCTTGTTCTGAATAAAAAATGCCGATCCCTGGAATGAGTTTTTTTTATTTTTTATCTTTAAATATTTTTTTAAAGCTTAAAGTCGATTTTTTTTAGCTGAAAAACGCATTTTTAATTTTAAAATTTGTTTTTTGTAAATCTAAGCGAAATGTAAAAGCAGAAAGGAAATCCAATAATTTTTTGCGGAGATACAGTGATCACCGCAAAACGCCTTTTTTTAAAGGGTTCCAGCAATCGCTTTGCCACTGATATTAGGTTGTCAAAAAAGTCTTGCGGTATTTTCGCTAGTTGGCGCTGAAAGCGCGTAGTTCTTGTTTTATTCGTCGCATCTGGTCATAATTTTTTGGAAAGCTCATTTCACGCGCTAACACGTGTTGGATTGATTGTCTTTTCTTTTAAGTCGTTCGTGAGTTATAGCGTCGCAATCATGGAGCAAAAAAAAGAGAAAATACGGCATATTTTATAGTACTACTACGATAAAGGCAAAAATGCATCTCAAGCCGCCAATAAAATTTGTGCAGTTTATGGACACGATACAGTTTTCATTTCCACCGCACAACGATGGTTTCAACGTTTTCGTTCTGGTGCAGAGGTGGTCAAAGAAGGAAGGCCTGTCGTAGAAAATTGCAATAAAACCGGCAAAGTAGTAGCCGTAGCATCGGTCAAGAGCTTGGCTTATGTCATCAAGCCGTTATAAACTATTTGAAGAAGCTTTAAGGACTTTTTTGACAACCCAATGTATAGCTGCCATAGGAACGTTTGGAAAATTAATGCGAAAATAATAGGAAATAAATTATAGCATTTTAATATCACCGAATTTCTAATTAAATTCAACAAAAATCGGACGACTGTATTATATAGCTGCCATAGGAAGGATAGAAAAAATAATGTCAACATAATGTAAACGAGGCAACAGTGAAAAAACTCAGATGAAAAACAAAGACGCAGGTTAAGCATTTAACGAAACCTTATTATAATACTAAAAACCTCTCAATAAAACTATAATAAATATAATCAAAACCACACCCAGAAAAAAAAATTACCTTGATTTAAGTCCACGGACTTTAAATTAAGGAACGATGGACTAAAATTGGCTAAATAAGGCTATACATGGACTTAAAAGTTTTCATCCCATATACATTTTAAGTCTAAATGGACTAAAAATGGACCTAAGGCCATATGGACTGTTACATGGACTTAAGTCCATTTTTAGTCCATTTAGACTTAAAACTCATATGGGATGAAAATTTTTAAGTCCACTTATAGACTTGATAGCCATTTTAAAGCCATTATTCCTTAAATCAAAGTCAATGGACTTAAATTAAGGAAAATTTTTTTTCTGAGTGCAGTGGGATTGCGTGTACGTTATTTCAATAACCTAATCACAGCCCGGTCCCACATAATTTGGGGGCTCAACCAATTAAAACAGTGGTGACCAGCAGAGGCAGCGCGCATGGCCCACGGGATAGGCAATTTCTCTGTCGCAGCGCTGCCTGCGCGCTGCAGCGTTTCGACGTACATGTACGCAGTAAAGCAGAAAAACTTCACGCACAAAGTCAAATTCGTGCATGCGCGCACTCACACAAACGCAATGCGTTCTTTCATTGTATGTGTGCTGCTTCTGCTGGTCACCACTGAATTAAAACCAAAAGAAAGTGCAGCAAAGATCGACAAAACACATTATCAGAACAGTTTAACTGCGCAAAACTCAAAGCTCGGAAAGGTGCGAAATTTTGGCGATCCGCATAAAAAACGTAGCCGGCAATCACGCGTGTGCAAATACACATACAATTTCTGATCTCCATGAGCGTACGTGAGAGTGCAAAATGAGAAAATTGAACGAGTTTGAGAGTATTAGTACGTTGCTCCGCGATGAAAAGAAGCAAAATATTGTACTTTTGCACAAGTTCGTTTTTGAAGAAGACGGGGACAGAAGCAATAGAAAACGGTTGCGCGAGTTTCTAGGTTACGAATATGACGAATCACACAGAAATTATTCGAAAAAAAGTCAATTTTATTGCTGACCATTTGACTGATATGGATCTTGTTATAATTTGTAACTTGCTTATCATGGGGAAGGATAAAGACGACCTGACAAAACAAATATTTTGCAATTTGCGAAAAGATTCCTTGTTGGCCGACGCGGAATTCAACGAGAACGAAGAAGATGAAAGCGAAGGTGCTGAATCCGAAGACGAAGGAGACGAGAATCAAGCAGCAGACGCCATAAGCAAAAACGACCGCGAAACAAGCCGTTTTTCCGAGGTTCGCCCTAAACTTTCGTGACATAGAGGACTCAGTCCGCGCGTTCAGTGGCGAAGACAATTTGTCGGTCGAAGTGTGGGTGAAGGAATTTGAGGACATGGCGACACTTATGTTCTGGAACGAATTACAAAAGTTACTTTTTGCCAAGCGATCGCTGCAAAGCCATGCCAAAATGTTAGCCAATAGTGAGCGCGAACTAACGAGTTGGGTGAAACTAAAGCAAGCCTTACTGGCCGAGTTTAAGACCGCGACAAACAGTGATCAGTTACACAATTTGATGGCGGAAAGAAAAATGAAAAAAGGTGAAGGTCTGCAAGAATATTTTTTGCATATGAAAGAACTAGCTTCAAGGGGAAACATCGAAAGCAGTGCCTTAATCCAATACGTAATCGACGGAATTGACGATTCGTGTGCAAATAAGCTAGTGCTCTACAACGCAAAAAGTGTGAGCGAGTTTAAAGATAAAATGAAATGCTACGAAGAAAACCAAGCAGTGCCCAACAGAAATACAAGCAGAGACCTAAAGTGTTTTAATTGCGGTGCGAAAGGTCACACATCTGCGAATTGCGAAAACAAAACCAAGGGACGAAAATGTTTTCAGTGTAACAATTTCGGACATATCGCAAAAGAATGCACAGCAAAGAGTTTGAGTGACAAAATGGAATCAACCAACATGTGTTAGGTGTCAACTGCTCACGCGTTAAGGTGCATCACTGTTGAGGCCAATAATGTAAAATTCACCGCTCTAATCGACACCGGAAGGAAGTACCATTTGGTTACCGATACCACATTTAAAAACCTAAGAAAGCCAAAGTTATGAGAGTGTAACCTTCATCTCATCGGGTTCGGTAAAAGGAGATGGTCCTTGGTGAAGAGTTTTGCAAGCAAGCTCAATTGACAATTTCTAGTGAAGGCGTGAAAGTAACCAAACCACCCAGTGCCGACGCAGAGATCAGTTCGATTTTTAAAATTGAAGCAGTTGTAACTGACATCGAACCATCAGCTAGCGTAAAAGCTAAAGAGGTAGTATACAAAGCCGTCAAAAACTATCAACCGGTAAGCACGAAATCCACAAACATTCATATGCGTTTGATCCTTAACGACGAAATGCCGATACACTTACGACCTTGAAGACTTTCGTATGCCGAGCGATGCATCATAGACCAATGGCTGAAGGACGGTGTAATTGAAACCTCCGAGTCGGAATACAGCAGCCCAGTTGTCCTAGTTAAAAAACGTGACGGATCTAATCGCCTATGCATCGATTACAGACGAATCAATAAACTCATCATCAGAGACCATTTTCATCTCGCTTTGATCGAGGATCAACTTGACAGATTGCAGGACGAGCGTATTTTTAGCTCGATTGATTTAAAAAACGGATTCTTCCACGTCGGTATAGAAGAAGAGAGTCGCACAACGGACCGTTACAGTTTCTTCAAATTCCTTTCGGTCTCTCCAATTCGCCGAGCGTATTCCAGCGACACGTGAATGCGATCTTCAGAGACCTGACATGTAAAGGAGTGGCCATACCGTATGTCGACGACATTATAATCCCTGCAAAAACCTAGAAAGAAGCAGTAGAAAACATAATCGAAGTTTTAAAGAGATGCTCAGAGTATGGACTTTTAATTAACTTCAAAAAACGTAATTTTCTGAAAACCAAAATCGTGTACTTGGGTCACATAATTGAAAATCAGAAAATAAGTCCATCGCCGTCCAAAACACATGCTTTTACATCGTTTCCAGTTCCGACTAACCTGAAACAGCTACAGAGTTTCCTTGGCTTAGTGGGCTATTTCCGAAAGTTCATTGTCAATTTCTCGCAGATAGCTAAACCCTTATCTGACATGACGAAACAAGACGTGAAAATTCATTTCGGTGACCAACAGCTAGATGCATTTAACAAATTAAAGGTTCTTATTACACAAAAACCAGTCCTAAAAATTTCCAATCAACAGCACGAGACTGAACTCCATACGGACGCCTCTATCGATGGTTTCGGCGCAGTTTTGCTGAAAAAAAGTACGGACGATAACCAGTGGCATCCTGGATATTATATGAGCAAAAAGACGACAGATGCTGAAAGGAAGTTCACGAGGTACGAGCTCGAAATCTTAGCTGTTATGGAAGCCTTTAAAAAGTTCAGGGTCTACTTACTGGGTTTGCGATTTAGACTCATAACAGACTGTAATGCTCTAGCCAAGACAATAGAAAAAAAGGGCTTGTGCACCCGAATAGCTCGCTGAGCGCTGGCACGCGAACTCGCCACGCAGATGCCCTAAGTCGTGCACACATGATGATGATAACAGAGACGTCAGTGCATAGCAGAATCAAGATTATCCAGGCTCAAGACGACCTGCTTAAAGCCATCATAGACATTCTCGCAGAAAAGACGACCCATAACAATTACTTTTTGAAATCGGGACTCTTGCACAAAGTTGTTGACGGCTGTGAACTCATTGTTGTTCCTTCGGGTATGCAACGAGAAATTATCAAGCAAGCACATGAACATGGTCACTTCTCAATTAAGAAGTGTAAAGAGATCATTGGCAAGGAGTTCTACATACCGAAGCTGGAAGATGCTGTATACCATGCATTGTCAGCAACCGTAAGCAGGAAAAGCAAGAGGGCGAACTTCATCCACTCAGCAAGGACGAAAAACCGCTGCAGACGTATTACATCGATTTCCTTGGCCCTTTGGAATCGACTCACAAGCAGTATAAGCACATACTTGTAGTAATCGATAGCTTCACCAAATTTTGCTGGCTCTATCCGACCAAGGCGACCTCTTCCAAAGATGCTGTATCGAGACTTCAGGAGCAAAGTAAAATCTGCGGCAATCCAAGTCACATAATCTCTGACAAAGGATCTGCTTTCACGTCGGAGGACTTTCAACTGTACTGCAACACCGAAGGCATCAAGCATCATTTCATAACAACGGGTCTTCCACGTGCCAAAGGTCAGGTCGAGAGGCTAAATACGCCAATAATTGCTGTCCTTTCGAAACTTTCAATCGATGATCCAAGACAATGGTTTAAGTTTTTGCAGATGCACTAAAACAACGCCTTTTGAGTTACTTACGAGAACCAAGATGCGCCTCAAAGCCGACTCACAGATCCAGCAAATGTTAGAAGAAGAAATGATTCCGCTCTTTAACGACGATCGAGATGAACTTCGAAAGCAAGCGAAGCAACACATTCTGAAAATGCAGGAAGAAAATAAGAAAAGATACAACCTACGACGAAGACCAGCATCAAAGTACAAAGTCGGCGACTTAGTTGCTATTAAGAGAACACAGCTTGGTCCAGGACTAAACTTAAAGCCGAAGTATCTTGGCCCGTAAGGGCCACCTACGACGTAGCTAAAGACTCAGTATTCAGTGAAGGCCCAAGGCAGACGAGCACTTGCGCTGAGTATCTCAAGCCGTGGATGCCTTATGTCGACGATGAAGACGACGCATTCGAGGCGAATGCAGTGTAGGATGACCGATTTGTGGGAATGGTCTGGCAACCCAGATCAGCTGGTCTTATAACGAGATATTTGGCAAACTAACGACGTGGCAAGCCTGCCAAAATTGAGGAGGAGAAGCAATTAAGAATTTGCAACGACGAGCAGAAGACGTGCGAAAGCGACGCGAGTACAAAAGACGTAAAAAAACGAGGCAACAGTGATAAACCGCAGACGAAAAACAAAGACGCAGAATAATCCATTTAACGAAACCTTATTATAATACTAAAAACCCCTAAACAAAACTATAATAAATATAATCAAAACCAGTGGGATTGCGTGTACGTTATTTCAATAACCTAATCACAGCCCGGTCCCACAATAATACGAATTTTAACATTTTTGCGATTTGTAAAATAATAGAAATGATCTGCAAGGGTATATAAGCTTCGGCTGGCCGAAGCTAGCTTCCTTTCTTGTTTTCTAATGAAAACGGAATGAGAGAGATGACTGATCCGGAATCAATAAGAAATTTGATGTTAGTGCAGCGATCGTAAATGTGTAGTCGATATTCTTTAGAGAGGCAAGCATTCGGACTTCTGCAGTCATCGACTGCCTGTATGGATGACAGTTTTTTTAGTTTCCCTGTGACTGGGCCCACGATCAGGGCTGCGAATACTTTCGGGCGTTATTACCAAATTTAGCATGATAAAAACATAGACGAGATGTTCGCCCTTGCTCTCTATTCTGAACGGCTTGGCTAGAAGTGCTGGCACGCCAATTATTTTGCAAAAGGGCCATTGAAGTCTTGATAGCAGCCAGTTCGCGTTTTACTTCGTCCATGGAGTCCATAGAAACCGAGTGGGGTTGGTCGAATTTGTTTCCTCGCGATTGAGATGAAGAATGTCAAGCAGCCATAACGAAAGAAGTTGTTTCGTCCTCCATGAGAATGTCGGCAAGTTCAGTTTGTTCTTTTATAGAAGCTGAACGCAGAACTTTCAAACCTAGCTGTACATGCTGAGGGAGTTGGAAGAGCCATCGAACTCGTAAGGCGTCACTGAATGCGCGATTGCCAGTGTCGTCATTTGCCGTAATAGCTGAGAGGGCTTCTTGTTCCCGAGGTCTAGCTCAAGTAAGGCACGCTGCAGTTGTCGATCCGGGGATTCTGTAAAGCGCTGAATGATGATCGACTTAATGGGCTCATACTTATTGGAATCCGGTGGCTGAGAGAGAACACCAGAGACTTCGGACATAACCTCAACGTCTAAAGCGCTAAGGAGGTGATAGTAGCGAGTATTGTCCGATGTGATACGGTTGCATAGGAATTGCGCCTCGACTTGGAGAAACCATAACGGAACATGTTGTTTCCAAAATGCAGAGAGCTTGCATGTGCTGATTGTTTCCACAACCGGCGTGACATTGCCGCTACCATGTGGGCTCTCAAACAAGTCGGGCGAGGTTGGTGGAACATTACCATTATCTTGGCTGTCATTCATAGTCTTTGTTGCGGTGTGTTTGTTTGCGGGGTCACCAATGTAGAGATTCACTCTTAACTTAACTTTATTTTGATATTAATAGGCTGAGTAACAATTGTGTGTACAATAAGCTAGCTGCGCCGCAAGAGAGAGTTATCGATATCCATCCAATTTTTACATCGAACCAGAGTTATTATATAAACTCAGATGTTCGCTTCGGGTTGCCAGATTGGTCGCCACACACCTCTTAACGAGGAAAAAATCTAGTGACGATCGCACCTTAAACATACAAAAGTTCTGATATCAACATTTGTGACGAAAAATGATTACACACATAGTTAAAAAGACTTTTTAAAATTGTCTTATTCGCTGATTACAAAAATATTTTTGGTTCTTAGGCGTGTATATTTTGCATATTTTCCTACTGGAACTGAAACTGAACGACATGTATAAGTTATAGGACATTTTATTACCGGTAAAATGAGTTTTTGATGATCGAAATGGGGTTATCAGAACTCAAGATAGAAATTTAAAAAAGCCCAAAAACGTTTTTTCACTAAAAAACAAGAAAGGAAGCTAGCTTCGGCCAGCCGAAGCTTATATACCCTTGCAGATCATTCAAATTAATTTACAAAACGCAAAAATGTTCAATATCGTTATAATTTGACATCATTTTTCTATCCTTTCTATAGCAGCTATATAATATAGTCGTCCGATTTTTGTAAAATTTAATTCGAAATTCGGAAATAATAAAAAACAGTCATATCCTAGAGTAGAAGAGAATACAATAAAAACCAAAGAAGCTATAATTTATTTCCTATTTTTTTCACATTAATTTTTCGTTCGTTCCTATGGCAGCTATATGATATAGTCGTCCGACTTTTTAAAAATTTTATCCGAAATTCAGACATATTAAAAAAATTATATTTCCAAGAGATGAAGGAAAAATGTCAAAAAACACCGAAGCTATAATTTTTTTCCCAATATTTTTCCGATTGTTCCTATGGGAGCTATAGGATATAGTTTTCCGATCCGGTCGGTTCCGACTTATATACTACCTGCAATCGAAAGAAGACTTTTGGGAAAGTTTCAACCCGATAGCTTCAAAACTGAGAGACTAGTTTGCTTAGAAACGGACGGACAGACGGACGGACAGACGGACGGACAGACGGACAGACTGACGGACAGACGGACATGGCTAGATCGACTCGTCTAGTGATGCTGATCAAGAATATATACACTTTATGGGGTCGGAAACGTCTCCTTCACTGCGTTGCAAACTTCTGACTGAAATCATAATACCCTCTGCAAGGGTATAAAAATGTACACCAATCTAAAAATTTTAAGTGCCCATTTCTTAAACAGGGAGATGTACTTTACCGGAAAACCAAGGTTGTCTTCGATTACGAAGAAGTCGAATTTATTTTGTAAGCTGGTGTAATCGGACACATGGACAGAGAGAATAATATTAATAAATAATAATTACCTAACACATTTCACACTGTATGTTATAAATTTCTTGTATTATAGGTGAGCGTTACGATTTTGTAATAACCGCGGATCAACCCGTTGGAGCTTATTGGATACAACTACGTGGACTTGGTGAGTGTGGTATTCGTCGAGCTCAGCAACTGGCTATCCTACGGTACGCCCGTGGACCTTATCAGCCTGTCTCCTCGCCGCCAACATACGATGTAGGAATACCGCAAGGTGTGGTAAGTATCTGTTGAGCTAAAAATATCACTATATAAAGATCATTTCTAAAAATAATATAATTAAAGTACAGTAAATAATATATTATTTTAATCGGTCTTCATTTTCTAAGCTTGTCGTACAAAAACATATAAAAAAACACAAACACCAAAAATAATTTATTTATGTTAATATTCGTGTTTTATTAATCCTTGAAAGAAAAGGAAACCTAAAACCCACCACCTCCCCATTATGGTCAACCCCCTAAAAATGTTCAGAAAATTTTTTTTTATTAATAGAAAACATATTCATTTAGAAAAGAAATATAAGGTAGGATATGATAGTTATTAAAAAAAGTTGTTATTATCCTCCACAGTAAGTCTCTAAAGAAAAAGCCAGAAAGTTAAAAATTTCGTGGTGTCTTTTTTTTAAGAGGTAAAAACGGGCAAAATGTAATGATAACACTTATTTCTTTATTATTTTGTTAATATTTTTCTATAACAACCTTGCATCGATCAGAATAGATTTCTAACAAACACTTTTGTCAGTTTTCGGCTAAAAGAGACATACACAGGACATTGAATAATTGGACAATGCAATCAGTTACAGCACAATTTGTTTTGAGAAGTATTTAAACATACCTTGACGTAATTTTTCCATATTTTCATTTATTTTTTAGCCCTCTAAGCAATTTGCAAGTCGTTCGGAAACTTCGAGATGAGCACGTTAAACGATAAACTTTGATCGGCTACAACAAATTATTGGTGGCGTGTAAATTTTTGTTTAAAATTGTTCTAAAAAATTTAACTGTTTAAGTGTTATATAGTATTGGCTTTTTAAATTAGTAACTTTGTGCCTAAAATCAGAGCAAAATCCTAGAAAACTCTACAGATTCTGTGACACCTACGGTTTTGATTGGTTCGTTTCTAAGCCAACCGTCCCCAAATCCGTTGACGGTTTCTGTAACACCACTAAATATGGCACCGATTTCATTGTTTGCTCATTACTTTTATATTTTAACTTGACCTAACTATGAATTTTTATACCCGTTACTCGTAGAGTAAAAGGGCATATTGTATTTGTGCAAAAGTATGTAACAGGGAGAAGGAAGCGTTTCCGACCCCATAGAGTATATATATTCTTAATCAGGATCACTAGCCGGGTCGATCTAGCCATGTCCGTCTGTCCGTCCGGATGAACGCTGAGATCTCGGAAACTATAAAAGCTAGAAAGTTGGAATTAATAATGTAGATCATTGGACTTCCTACGCATCGCAAGTTTGTTTCATCGAGGTGACATGTCCCCCTAACGCCCACAATCGCCTTAAACGATTTTAAAATGTGTCTGACGGCCACATCTTAAAAATGTATAAATGCAGTTTTATAGTGTTTATTAATACCTATCGAAATGTAGAAGACATTTTTCAAATCGGACCATTCATTAAAAAGTTATACGCAATCATAGTTTTATATCTCCATCTCCCTCGCACCCCTAGCTAAGTGACGGGTATCAGATAGTCGGGACACCCGACTATAGTGTTCTCTCTTGTTGTTTTACATTTTGAAATTTGTTGTACCTTTGCTGAGGGTTTACAACTGACAGCTATGTTCGTCAATCCGTTTTCACGCGCAATAGTCTCCCACTTTAAAAGATATGACGAAACTTCCCCAAAAGTCGTCTTTCTACTCCAGTAAGAAAATGTATCGAATCGAGCCACTATATCTGCCATAAACTCTATATTGCAAGATACAGATTATATAATTGTTATATTTACCATAGTGTAGTTCACTTTTTATTGCTTTTTTAATAAAACCATGCCTTTATCGAACGTATATATAAGTTAAAAGGCAGGGATCTTATTAAAAGTTGTATTTGTGTAAGTAATAGTCTAGTCACACTATGTGGGGTAACCTATCGAGTGAGCCAGTAACCCGATTACTCCAAAAAAGTGTTTCCACTATATTAACTCCAAATATAGAGTAATGACTTCTAGTGTTTGTTGTTTGTGTTGTTTATTTTACTAGGGGTGGACCTTCAACGATAGGAAATAAATACAAATTATACCGAAAAATACAAAAAAATACTCCGAAATACCAAAGACCCTAAAAGTACTTTACTTTTGCCCACATCTAGTTACCTATACACAGCCTATGTAAAAAAAAACAGGGTTATGTCAACAACCCCATAACTCCATAACTCCACCCTAGTGTAAATAGGCTATAAGGCTGTTAAAATAATTTCGGGTATTTTTAATTTTTGTTTTTTTTTTTATGTTGGACACACTTTACAAGGAATTATCATGAGCAGATGATAACATTAGTTTACAAAATAAAATTCTTGAAGTGCTGCCCAGCAATTGATTGCAAATTCTGATAGTGTTGGAGCCAACATAGCCACAAACAATTATGGAAATAAAAATTCGAGTATTAACATACTTTAATTGTATGGTGTTGTGTTTTTTTTTATTGATGTAAATACATTTTCAAAAAGGGTAAAAGTTTTTAAATCTTCAAATTTATTACATTGTATATGAAAATCTACCTTTTTATCTGAACAATGTTGTTGTGCGAAATATCTCTTAATAAAACCACAATCCAATATTATGTATATTTCTCTATTACTTTCTATATTTTCAAAATGTACATTACCACCGAAATCACTTAAACTTTGATTACCTGCACATGTACATAAAAAACACATTATACTGTGATATTTTACGACCGACAAAAACGTACCAAACTATTAAAAAGGTCATGAATCCTTTGGACGCTCAATGCAACCGACAACGAAACGATGCCATATGCGTAAGCCAACTTAAAAACGCTCTCGAGATTGATCGTGGTATATTGGCAGAGAAGCCAGACGTAAAGATTTTTCTACCGTTCCGTTTCTTCGTATATCGAGCTGAAGATCTTTTCCAGCCAAACACATATAACAGATTTTTAGGTATGTAATAAAAACAATTTTTTTTTGTAATAAAATCACTTAATACAAATATTTTAGTGGCACCCACCGGAGACCATGTAATATCACTTATCGATGAAATATCGTACCTATCGGCGCCAGCACCACTGACGTCGCAGTATAATGATATCAACCCAGAACAATTTTGTAACGGAGACAATCGTCCCGCGGACTGTGGACCAAACTGCATGTGCACTCATAAGATTGACATTCCACTCAATGCAATTGTGGAAGTGGTTTTAGTCGATGAAGGTAAGCGTTATTTTGTGTCCGCTACTTGTCCTAAAAGACCAGCATGAATCAACTGTATGAAAGTCAATTATTTCTTTAAAAAGCCAGTTTAAATCCCCTTCTTTCATAAATTTTTCCAAATTTTCTATACACATTTTTATACCCTTGCAGAGGGTGTTATAATTTCAGTCAGAAGTTTGCAACGCAGTTTATTTATTCTTAATCAGCACCAACAGCCGAGTCCATCTTTCCATGTCAATCTGTCCGTTTATACGCAAACTAGACTCTTAGTTTTTAAGCTATGAATCTTCCCGATACTCACAAAAAAGAACACCCCGGGATCAAATCGATATGCACATGGAAAATTTTTGGTAAAATTGATATTAAATAAATAGAGCGAGATACCGCTGAAAGTTACATAAGTGGGAGGGAGAAAGTGTTAGTGTGTTGGCTGTGGCTGCGTACCGACGGAGCCCCAATTTTCAGCAAAATATGATGCGGCGCACAGAGTGATTGTCCACCTGTGGCGGCTTTAGAAGTTCCTCGGAGTAGCGGTCTGTTTCCCAGGGTCCCAAATAAGAAGTCGAAAGGTTCCAAAAATGTGCGTTCGATTTAATTAGGTTATGTAAGGAAATATAAAATATAAGAGCACAAACTACATTTATTTACCGAAGCTGCAGCTCTCCAAATTATGTACGTGCATATGAACAAATTAACTGGGATATGGTTCGATCTTTCGAACAAGACTACGAATAAAGGGCAAAGAAGAATGTCTGTAACTAGAGAGCTTACAGTGTGACGTCAGTTACACTGCAAGTGCTTCTTACGGCCGGGGCCCTCTGATCATTTCATAAACATGAAGCACATGAAGTAATATTTTATTTTTCAGTACCGGGATAGAAGTTGGTGTAAAAAAATGTTGTATAATTGCTGCAAAGATCGCAAAAGCGCTCGTGCAGAATCAAACTTGATATGCAAAAATACGAAATATATTTGCACTTGATATTATGGACTCCAAGCCAAAGAACAATATTCCAGACTAGGACGGACAAGGGAGGTAAATCTAAACGGTCCAGTAACGTGTTCTGAAGAGAATAACTAATAAACGTATGAGACTCCCTTTAGAAAGTCATAACTCACACCATCCCGGAAAGCCATTAATGTCATAAAACTAATTTCTGTTTTTAGGCGTGTATTTTTAGAGAAGCCATTAATGCCAGCATTTTTGCATTTTTTCTAACTTTTTAAACTTTAACGAGGCGTAGCTTCTAAACTTATGAATAAAACTCAATGATGCGTATAAGAAAGTTACTGACTATTCTATTACCTGTAAAATGAGTATTTAATGGTATTTAAAAGACGTTTTTTTTGCACTTAAAAAAAATGAGTGTCCTTTTCTTAATCAAGGAGATGTACCTTAAGGAAAAAGAAAGGTCGCCTTCATGGCGCATTTCATCGATTTTTTTTTTAAACTGGTGTTATTATTTAAAAACTGTGCAACATTTTCAAGTTATATTTTTGGAATTTAATGTATAACACTAGTTTACAAAATAATATAACGCAAATCCTGTTAGTGTTGAACCCTTGGATCACGAAAATTACGCTAATTTTTTTTCGATAGCACAGATTTTTTTAATAGATTTTTTAAAAGTAAAAATATAAAATTTCGGACTTTTTTCGAATTTATTTTTATATTTCGGCTCGTTCTCACCCGATTTTATTCAATTTTAAAGTCAATAAATCAGAGCTTAACTTTGCCATCAATATAAGATAAGTAATTGTAAAATATAGGGAAAAAGGGGGCTCTAATAGTAGGAAAAGTTTGATTAGACATAGCAGCTATAAATAAAGAGCCAATGGAATGAGACTGGGATCATCGGAAAGGCTGTTATTTTGGCTAAAACTCCTACATCATTTAGTCAATTGCAAAACCTTTGAGGAACGTTGCAAAATGTCAACATACTTTTTAAACTAGTATAGCCCTAGGGTGGGTCGATTTGGGAGCCCAAAAATCGCATTCTTGGAATGATTCTAAGCAACATTGCCGAACAAACTTGTGGTCTAAAATGACGTTTGACATTTTTACAACATTTTTAAAATCTTAATTTTTTTTTATTTTTAAGAAATTAAAAACTATTTTAAAAAAAAATTTTTTTTGAAGAAGAAGAGGTTTTAGAGGAATTAATGCAAAAGACACGAAGTCAGTCGGATTACTACAACCGGAGATAGAGACAGGCCAAATCCTGATACACGTGTTTACTTATTTTTAAAATGAACACGAAAAAAAAGTTTCAGGCAAATGAAAAATGTGATTAAATATTTTTGGCCTAATCTTTTCGGTTTGTAAAAGAAACGCCCATTTACATAGCTAGTTTTTGACCTCACTGCCAGCTCCACTCATTATTCCCGTAACTCGTAGAGTAAAAGGGTATATTGTATTCGTGCAAATGTAAGTAACAGCTAGAAGGAAGCATTTCCGACCTGATAAAGTATATTTATTCTTGATCAGGGTCACTATCCGAGTCGATCTAGCCATGTCCGTCTGTCCGTCTGTCTGTCCGTCTGTCTGTCTGTCTGTATGAACGCTGAGATCTCGGAAACTACAAAAGCTAGAAGATTCGGATTACCCACACATATTCTTTGGCTTCCTACGCAGCGCAAGTTTGTTTCAGCCGAGCGCCATGCCCCCTCTAACGCCCACAATCGTCTTAAACGACTTTAAAAGGTGTATCGAAATGTAGAAGAAATTTTTCAAATCGGACCATCCGTTAAAACAGTTATGCGCGATCAAAGTTCTATATCTCCATCTCCCTCGCACTCCCTTAAGCTGAGTAACGGGTATCTGATAGTCGGGGCACCCGACTATAGCGTTCTATCTTGTTTTTATTTACATTTTGCCTCCTGGGATAAAAATTAAATTTGGAGTCTATCGACCTAAAAAAGTTGAAAAAACCGCACATTAAAAATCCGGACTGGTTTTTTTCGCGAAGAGATAAACTTCAAGTTGATTAAATAATTAATTTAATTGGGGTGTTAAGTGTACCGCGACCTGTTCAGATCTATTGTACCCCCATTTAGAGCTTACAGCTCAGATACCAACCCATTTCCTCGAACAAAGTCGAGGAGTTTTGATGGGTTGATACTTCCTAAGAGCTCATGTGATAGAGTTTTGAATCCTAAGGTTCTGTTCCTTACGTTTCTTGAGGCTAAACAGTCTGCGATGATGTGTTTAAATGTTTCGTCCTCCATATCACAGAATTTGCAGGTCCTACTGTTGGTTATTCCTATCTTACCTAGGTGACTTTTCAGTCTGCAGTGCCCGGTTAGTAATCCTAACGATCCTACGTGATTTCTTCCCTAGTTGAATAAGTTCCTAGAACCTCTTCTTGTTATAGTTATCAATTAGAGTTTTTGCTTGCCTTAGGCCTGGAGTGTTTCTCCAGTGTTCTTGCCTCATGGTGCCTTCCTCTTTCCCAAAGTATTCTTTTATCGTGTGTCTTCCTATGCCACAGTAGGGTTCTGGTCCTATCAGGGGCTGTTCGGCCCCTAATTTTGCCATATTATCGGCAACTTCATTTCCGGATATGTCCCTATGACCCGGAATCCAACTGACTGAATCCAACTATTTAGACTGCCCAATAGATTTAGCTTACTCTTCACCTCTAAGACTATCTTTGAGGTGACTTTGTTACTGTTTAGGGCAGTAATTGCTTCTCGGCTGTCCGAAAGGATGAAGATGTCCTTTTCCTTGTAACCACGCTGTATATTGAGCTCTGCACAACGTCCAATAGCGCATACCTCAGCCTGGATTATGCTGGTGTATTGGCCAAGGGATTCGTGGTATTTTATGCGGGGCCCTACCACTTCAAGGCCAGTGCCTTTGTGTGTCAAGAATCCATCTGTGTACCATGGTGTGTTTAGCCATAGGGTGCACTTCGGACAATGTAGTCCAATCCTTCTTGGTACCTAAGTGTGCTGTAAAGTTCTGCCCGAAGATTAATTCGGCTATCATTTTATTCCTAGGGTGAAGTATTAGAGGAACATCGCCTAACAGATTAGTCGCATCCCTCTTATTTAGAATGCAACCCGTGCCCTCAGTGCTTTTTATTGCCCCTGTCATACTTACGCAGGCAAGTCTTTGCAACTTTTGTACCTGTTTTTGTATGGTGGTGAGCTTTGCTCGTTTATCCCATGCAATTGCCCCCTACGTGAGAATTGGTCTCACAATCATTAGGTATAACATTATTATTATCTGAGGCATTTTCCAGCTATTTTCCGACAGGTATAGAGCACTCTATAACACTTTTCCAATGTCCTTTGGACATGGGAGCCGAAGTTCAGCTTACCATCTAAAGTGATTCCTAGATACTTAACCTCTCGGCTAGTTTCTATAGGAATTCCTAGCAGTGAGATTTGTCTCATTCTCTGTAGTTTGTACTTCCTTGTGAAGGGAACGATGACTTTTTTTGCGGGATTTTGGTTTAGTCCAACCTCCCTGCATCAGTGTAGCGTTGTTTTGAGTCCGAGTTGGACGATGTCACAGAGTGTCTCTTCAAATTTGCGCCTGGCTATTATCACAATGTCATCGGCATATCCCTGACACTGGATCCCTTTTCGGCCTGTTTGCTGAGAAGATCATCCACCAGCAGACTCCATGTGTTGTCGAAGGCTCCCTCTATGTCAACTGTCCCCTCTAGTATGCGGCATAGTTGAAAGAGTGCCGTGTCTGTTGAATGGCATGCTCTGCGTGTGTTGCAGGGGACAGTCTCTGAGAGCTGTTCTCCTAATATTGTAGTCTACCAATTTGTCCAATGTTTTAAGACAAAACGAAGTTAAGCTGATAGGCCCGAAGGACTTTGGGCTGGTGATATTTTTCTTTCCGGCTTTGGGGATGAAGACCACCTAAGCGCTGCAACATGCACTTGGGATATAGCCAAGGGCTAGGCTGCTTACCATTAGTCTTCTTAAGCGAGTTAGGAGTAGCTCCTGCCCCTGCTGTAAAAAAGATGGCTGTCGCCCAGTCACTTGCTACTGTCCTAGGGGTTCTATGATGATGATTCCCGTAATGGGAAAAGTTCCCGGGAAATGTGTCTCAAAAGGAAGTTCTAATTTCTTATGATCCGTGGAAGTAAAGATGTTATTACCTTTCTTCAGGGCTAAATTACTATCCGTTGCACTGTTAGCCATTGCCTTGTGCAGTCTCGCGCCATCGTTGACGTTACTTATTGCCTCACAAAAATCCCTGTAGTTCTTCCGTTTGGCTTTCCTGATCTCTTTGTTATAAAGCGTCTGGCTTTGCCTGTACAGTTCCCAGATACTTTCAGTTTTTGGTTTGTTGAAGAGCCTTCAAGTGGTTACTTGTGGCCATTCAAGATTGGTATTTCCCCACGGTGCGTCTGTTTCTCGTTTCTGTCTGCCTAGAGGACAGCTGTCTTCAAAGACATTCTATTTCGTGTCCTAGGCTGTCTATTGCTATATATAGTTTTAAGGGACGTCTAGGGTATCCTGACGGTTCGTTGGAAAGATTTTGCTCTAGAGTCGACCTGAATTTATCCCAGTTGGTTTTCCTGGGATTTATTTTAGGGTTGTATCTTTTTGTATTGAAGGCCACCTAAAACATAATTGTCCTGTGGTCGGACATGGATACTTCTGGTGACACTTGCCAGTTCCTAATGTGGGGTTTGATTGAATTGGTTGCCAGAGTTATGTCTAGCATTTCTTTTCTTACCTTTGTAACAAATGGCGGCTTGGAGCCGACATTACAAATCTGTAGGTTATTGTTTAAAATAAATTCTAGTAGTTGCTCACCTCTGTTGTTAACATCCTCGCAACTGTCATCCAGGAGGAGCTCCTGGACCATCTCCATGCTCGTGGCGATTGACTGTCCAGCTCCCACTCTGCGACTTTGGCTCCACACTCAGTGGTTCGAGGGTATCCTCGACAGCCTCGCAGGAGTCCTCGTTGGACGCCTCTTCCGGAGTTTTCTTGGTCTTCTTCAGACCGCTCACGGTGACGTGGCCATACCGGAAGTTGAGTTGGTGGTCACATTCCACTATCTTATACCTTCCGGTCTGGTCCATCCCTATAACGAGGAGTGCACCAGCTCCGTCGTTTCGCTTGGAGATCATCTCTTCCAAGCTTCCGTCACGACGGGGTTTTGGAAACCAATAAAGGCCAGGATCTCCTCATTGGTCGTATCCGCGTTTCTTGGGCAGAACAGCGAGGCACTGTAGACCGCAGGGATGACTGCTCCCGTGCGGGTCTCAAGGGGTACTTGGGACCCCGGAGGGTCGTCCTCCAGCGGTTGCCGGATGTTGGGCTCGGCGGGGCTGGGAAGGTTTCTTCCTGGCCTTCTCCTTTGCCTTCGCTGCCGCTGCTGCCTCTGAGGTGCTAGGTCCATCTTGCCTAGGGGCCCGTGAGGATGTCTCACTAGCCTCTTTGCCATGCTTGGATTTTTTGGGGGTGTCTGTGGGTGGTGTACGGCTGGTGTTCAGCCGTTTGCCTGCCGGTGGTGCTTCTAACGCCAGTTGCTGCCTCGGCTCCTTTGCCTTCTTCAAGGCCTCCTCCGGCGTCATGCCCTGCATGAGGTACCCACTTGACCTTTGAACCTGGCAGGCCACGCCTGTTTGGGTATCCAGTCCTCCGAGCTGTCCTAGGGGTGGACGGGCGACCTATTATTTCAGCTGTCTGATAGATTGTGGCCTATCAGACGCGAGAGGTGGACGTGCTGGCAGGGTAGCTCCTGCTGGCACACCACGCTCTCTAGCTGGGAACGACTGCGGCGCAGGTCTTTTCGCCTGAGCTGCTTGTCTGCTGTTGGCGGGTGATACCCTGGACGAGTGCGCTGCCGCCTGGGGTCTCTCACCGTCGAGGAGTCTATCCTCGAAGTATCTTGCGACACCAGTCGCAGGGATATCCTGCGCGATTTTCGTATACTTTGAGTTCTCCATGTGTTCCCACAAGTTGCGGAGAAGTATGGGTCCGCCCGGGCAGAGATCCGCCGTACCCGGGTAAGGCGCAGTTAGTTAGTTCAAACAAATGGCGACAGTCTGTCCTAACTGCGCCTTACCCGGGTACGGCGGATCTCTAGAGCTAGAGAGCTTGGTGTGCCAGCAGGAGCTACCCTGCCAGCACGTCCACCTCTCGCGTCTGATAGGCCACAATCTATCAGACAGCTGAAATAATAGGTCGCCCGTCCACCCCTAGGACAGCCCGGAGGACTGGATACCCAAACAGGCGTGGCCTGCCAGGTTCAAAGGTCAAGTGGGTACCTCATGCAGGGCATGACGCCGGAGGAGGCCTTGAAGAAGGCAAAGGAGCCGAGGCAGCAACTGGCGTTAGAAGCACCACCGGCAGGCAAACGGCTGAACACCAGCCGTACACCACCCACAGACACCCCCAAAAAATCCAAGCATGGCAAAGAGGCTAGTGAGACATCCTCACGGGCCCCTAGGCAAGATGGACCTAGCACCTCAGAGGCAGCAGCGGCAGCGAAGGCAAAGGAGAAGGCCAGGAAGAAACCTTCCCAGCCCCGCCGAGCCCAACATCCGGCAACCGCTGGAGGACGACCCTCCGGGGTCCCAAGTACCCCTTGAGACCCGCACGGGAGCAGTCATCCCTGCGGTCTACAGCGCCTCGCTGTTCTGCCCAAGAAACGCGGATAGGACCAATGAGGAGATCCTGGCCTTTATTGGTTTCCAAAACCGCGTCGTGACGGAAGCTTGGAAGATCATCTCCAAGCGAAACGACGGAGTTGGTGCACTCCTCGTTGTAGGGATGAACCAGACCGGAAGGTATGAGATAGTGGAATGTGACCACCAACTCAACTTCCGGTATGGCCACGTCACCGTGAGCGGTCTGAAAAAGACCAAGAAAACTCCGGAAGAGGCGTCCAACGAGGACTCCTGCGAGGCTGTCGAGGATACCCTCGAACCACTGAGTGTGGAGCCAAAGTCGCAGAGTGGGAGCTGGACAGTCAATCTGCCACGAGCATGGAGATTGGGGATGACCAAGGGGATGGACCCCCCATGTCATCCCAAGAGCCGGCCCAGGAGCTCCTCCTGGATGACAGTTGCGAGGATGTTAACAACAGAGGTGAGCAACTACTAGAATTTATTTTAAACAATAACCTACAGATTTGTAATGTCGGCTCCAAGCAGCCATTTGATACAAAGGTAAGAAAAGAAATGCTAGACATAACTCTGGCAACCAATTCAATCAAACCCCACATTAGGAACTGGCAAGTGTCACCAGAAGTATCCATGTCCGACCACAGGACAATTATGTTTTAGGTGGCCTTCAATACAAAAAGATACAACCCTAAAATAAATCCCAGGAAAACCAACTGGGATAAATTCAGGTCGACTCTAGAGCAAAATCTTTCCATCGAACCGTCAGGATACCCTAGACGTCCCTTAAAACTATATATAGCAATAGACAGCCTAGGACACGAAATAGAATGTCTTTGAAGACAGCTGTCCTCTAGGCAGACAGAAACGGGAAACAGACGCACCGTGGGGAAATATCAATCTTGAATGGCCACAAGTAACCACTCAAAGGCTCTTCAACAAACCAAAAACTGAAAGTATCTGGAAACTGTACAGGCAAAGCCAGACGCTTTATAACAAAGAGATCAGGAAAGCCAAACGGAAGAACTACAGGGATTTTTGTGAGGCAATAAGTAACGTCAACGATGGCGCGAGACTGCACAAGGCAATGGCTAACAGTGCAACGGATAGTAATTTAGCCCTGAAGAAAGGTAATAACATCTTTACTTCCACGGATCATAAGAAATTAGAACTTCCTTTTGAGACACATTTCCCGGGAACTTTTCCCATTACGGGAATCATCATCATAGAACTCCTAGGACAGTAGCAAGTGACTGGGCGACAGCCATCTTTTTTACAGCAGGGGCAGGAGCTACTCCTAACTCGCTTAAGAAGACTAATGGTAAGCAGCCTAGCCCTTGGCTATATCCCAATTGCATGTTGCAGCGCTAAGGTGGTCTTCATCCCCAAAGCCGGAAAGAAAAATATCACCAGCCCAAAGTCCTTCGCACCTATCAGCTTAACTTCGTTTTGTATTAAAACATTGGAAAAATTGGTAAACTACTAAACAGCTCTCAGAGACTGTCCGCTGCAACACACGCAGAGCATGCCATTCAACAGACACGGCACTCTATCAACTATGCCGCATAGTCGGTAAACCCGCTGTTGGTCCGGGGTTGCTTATTTGCTTCCGCTTATTCGCAACTAACCTTCCCGGAAGGCCGTTCGCTATCCGCAACCTGCGACCCGCCTGGTGGCCTCAGCTGAGACTCCCTTCGAACCATCCCACTAGTTCTTGAGGACCAAGAATTGTAATTTTTTTTTACGATTTTTTAAGATATATACAGCCGACTAACATCATCTTAGTGTAGCTGCTGTGCTGACATTACTATCGAATCATAAAGACCTTATGGCAAAGTTAAGCTCTGATCTATTGACTTTATATGTAAATGGAAGCTAAATTGGGTAAGAACGAGACGAGATATATGAAATATTTCGAAAAGGCAGAAATTTAACATTTTGAACTTTAAAAACTCTTTAAAAAAAAATTGTGCCAAATTGGATTCAGGGGTCTAACACTACCAAAATGTCTGTGCTTTTATTTGTATCACGAGTTGCGCCTCTATCTATAATGTCACTATTACAAATCATTGTCATTGCCGAATAAATAAATAGGATACATTGAATATATTTTGAGCTAACTTACCGAACAAAAGAAAAAGTAGAATTTTAAATATTATTTAAGGCCTTCCCGATAAAAATAAATTGTTTCATTCTAATACAAGCAATAGTTTGTTACATAAAATCGGCTATTTAAATTTACGGAGCCATTTTTTTTCCAACATATACGGGGGTGTCACAGACAACGCTTCCAACCAAATTTCCCCCAAAAGCAAATCTCGGTGTCACAGAAACCGTTTAAAAATCAAGTACACGATGTTAAACCAACCGAATAGTAGGCCTTGAAGCAAATGTTCCTAAAATCAGAGCAAATTTACTCAGAAACTCCTAGAAAACTCTAGAGATTCTGTGACACCTACGGTTTTGATGGGTTGGTTTCCAAACCAACCGACCCCAAATCCGTCGCGGGTTTCTGAGACACTCCTGAAAGAATTTTGTTTGATTTCTTCTATGTTTTCGACAAGAAAATGTCAGATATCCGATTGGGACAAATTGGAAAACTTTATTAGTGTCACTTTCGCTGGATTTGGTTTGATCGTCAGCTGGCTGTGGCGGCTCTCCTGATCGGCGTTGCGCCTTCCTCGGCTCGAGATTACTGTGTTCTGTCGGCGGCGGCGCTTCTTGACGGCGTCGCTGCTTCCTCTGTCTCCTTCGGCTACGGAGCTCCTTGACGGCGTCGGTGCTCTTCGCACGGCTTGTAGGACTCAAAGAGTTGCACAACCTTCCTGTCGAGGTCCGGCCAGGATAATCGTGAGAACACCTGCTTCGCAAGACTCTCGGAGGTTGGTCTGGCTCTCGTTAGCAATTCGATGGCCTGACAGGTCAAACCCAAGGAGTCGGACTTATCGCAACTCCACCGTGTCCCCTGACACTTGGCACCAACTCTGGATCCACGCTTACCTTACCAGTAACTCGTCCTTCTCTAGTACTCCTCTGTTCTGCAATCCAATCTCTGCGTCCTCTAGATCCGCTTTGGGTCTTGATCTGGGTGTAGAGCACACGGTTATTAAGGTACTCTCGCGGCCACGCTCTCGATTGAATCCTTGCACTCGTATTCTCGTTCTAGCGTATCTTGATTGACTGCTTCTCGCACTCCGGCTGTTGGCGACGCGTCTTCGGACCGACACGTGTCGCGCCTCCTGACTGCTTCGCGTACTCCGATGAAGTGCCGCGCGCACTTCAACTGATTGCCCCGAGCTGCGTCTGCGCCGTCCCTTTTATAGGCTGAGCAATGCCGGTATTTGCCTTTTTGCACACGGTTCGCATCTGGTCCAAGGTCCACATGTGTCCCGTTAGTTTCTTTTACTCATGGCTCGAATCGGGTCCAAGGTCCATAGATGTCCCGTTAATTCACAGTGCAACCGTGCATCCTCCGCACATTTATGGTCCTCCTTTTGCCCTTTTGGCGGCGAGGTTCCAAGGTCCAGATCGGCACCGTTATTTTACGGTCTCTCCGCGTGGACTGGTGGACCTGGATGCCCTTGGATTCTGCTGCATTCTCGCAGCGTTCGCTGTGGCTTGGGGCTCTCCTGCCTCGAGATTTGTGGGGAGTTTTAAGACTCCTCACAGAGAACACGTCGCAGCAAGAATTGCATCTCGTTCACTCTTTGTAGATAATGCGTTGCTTAATAGTCCTTTAACAATTTCAAGGTTTTAAAACATAAATTAATCATCCTTTGACAATTTTTGCATGACATATTTTTAAACAGAAAAAGAACAATAAAAAACTTGTAATAATATAAAATATACTATAATAATTGTATAAAAAAAAACCTGTTATTGAAAATGTTGTTTTTCAATTATATTAAAGGTTAAATTAAGTACTTTTTTAAACTGCTTACATATATAATGCCTAAATTGGAACGAATTTAAAAAAAGTTTTTAATAAACTTGAAATACAAAGAGATGATTGACCTAATGATTATTATTTTTTTATGCAGTCCAGCAGCCCAACTTGTCGCATCCTTTTCATTTGCACGGGTACGGGTTTAGCGTCATTGGTATTGGACGATCCCCGGATTCATCAGTGAAGAAGATCAATTTAAAGCACGCATTGGACCTTGACAGGCGCGGACTTTTACACCGACAGTATAATTTGCCACCGACTAAGGATACTATTGCAGTACCGAACAACGGCTATGTTGTGCTGCGTTTTAGGGCTGACAATCCAGGTATGTTAAAAAATATTTAATATTTGTGTCCTCTCTGAAAAACCAGCCCCTTACAATATTTTTATTAAATTGTTTCGAAATTTGTTAAATGATAGTAAAAAAAAACACCAAAGTTTTAAGGAAAATCTAATAAAATGTTAGCATAAATAATGTGGGCATAATTAAACTCAGTTAAACTCTAGTTTATAAACATCAAATTTTTCTAAGGAAATAACTTTTTTTTTGGTTTAGTTCCGGATACAATTAAAAAAAAATTTAAAAACCAGTTGATCCCATGTTCTACCTTGGATATACAATTTTTTATGGGTTTTCTAAGGCGAAAACAATTTCCTCGAGCTTAAAGTAAAGATAACGAATTTAAAATAGAAACAATACCATTAAAATTATTTATTATGTTAAAACATTTACTTGTTCAACCCTTGAATCAAGTCTTTTATGTTTTTTACCGTGCACGTCATATTGAAAATTTCGAAAACAATTTAAAACAAATGTATTATTATGCTGGTTTTCCAGATATTGACCAATTTATACGTTATTCCTTAATTTAAAACGTTAAATTTTTTAGGCTTCTGGCTCTTCCACTGTCATTTTCTGTTCCACATTGTTATTGGTATGAATTTGATTTTGCAGGTCGGCACTAACGCTGATCTGCCACCCGTGCCTCCAGGTTTCCCAACATGTGGCGACCACACTCCACCTATTCCAATAAACTAAGACTAAATCGTGACGACACACCTTAAACGATGCCTTATGGCAAAGCATTTGAAAATGAGCAAAACATTTTCTTAGAAGCTAAAAGGACCTACATACTGATTGAACAGTTTGTAAAAAGCTTGCCCATTCACAATATTTTTTATCAAGATTGTATATACTCTTATTAAAATAGCACATAGCACAGATTTCCTTTCCAGTAATGAAAACACTGCCAGTTGTATATTATTGACAATATTCAGAGGAGTATTGACCCTTTTCCTTCAGTTTTAACCAGAAGCGTACTGTCAAATGTATATATAATAATATATGTGTATTTGTAGGAACTAAAAATGCAATACATTAACTTATTTTATGAAAAACACGTTGTTTTTTAAAATTAATGTTTGAAATGACTGCAAGCAACCGATCACTTTCCTTATATTTTCTGCAAATGAATTTTAGTATATTTTAATCTAATAGCATTTCCCCTGTTTAATGTCTTCATGTAGAAATATTAACAAATGTGTACAGTTGTGTTCAAAATAACAGCATTAGGACAACGTTTAATTATTAATTATGTTACTGATAATAAAAATGTTGATGTAAATAAATATTTGTATACTTTCAGTACAAAGCAAAGATATTTAAAAAATATTTGTACTTCTTAAAAAATACGGATCATTACCATTTTCAAGTATTAGGAGCAGTATAAAGAAATCAACTATTTTTTAATAAATTGCTTTAGAAAGATACGATTTCGTATCAAACAAGCTTTTCATACGCCTTTCTGATTGCATTTTATTAGTGTTTGATCAAGGATTGGCATTAGCAACGGAAAAATATATCATATTTTAAAGTTCTTTCTTTATAAAGAAGGAAATGCAAGCAAAACCGAATAGTGTAAAAGCGTGTCAGGCAAAATAACCGTCGACGAATTGCGGTGATCCTGCGGAAACTGTGATTTTGTGAAAGGTTTAGCTGTGTATTTTGTCGAATGCCATGTATTACTTACTATGAGCGCTTCTCTACGTCCTCTGTACTAGTAGCCATTTGATCGTCTTAGGGCCGGTTTCTCGAGTGCCGCCTAACAATTCTCGATTTTGCCTTTGACTTGTGGCCAAACAGCTGCTGAAATAATTAAAGCATGCCATTTTGGCGCTGTACATCTCAATTCTGTGCCTAACAGCACTCTGTAATTGTTTCTTGTTCAGATAAATTAAAGGAGTCGAGAAATCCGATTTGCTTTTTCGCAAAAGTTTATCTGGTCTTTAGTTGTTCGGACAGGTATCAGGGACTTGAGAAACCTGCCCACCCTGAGGTATTTTACCCGCAAACTATAGATTAATTCACACAAGCTTAACACATACCACCTTTGTTTGATTTAGTATATATATAAAAACATAAACACCAACTTTTGTGTTACTCCCAATGCATTTATAAACATTTTTTTGTCTGAAAATTGTTTTGAGACTAGCGTAGCTTTTAAACCAATTGATAAATTTTCCAAATCTGAAATTCTAGTAACACTAAAAATCTTATGATTAAAAATACATACACACATACATAAAAAATACAATATACATACAAATAATGATTGAAATATTGAAAAGATATATAATATTATTGGGTTTTTTTTTTTTGGGAGTACAATAAAAGATTTGTTAAAATTTTTTCAATATAATTTACTATCAAAAGATTTTAAAAAGTTTGCTGAAAGTAGTCATCAGAACTTTCATCCAGAGCTTTGAGTTCTCATCAATTTTTGGAGCCTCGAATAGCCCCATTTTTCGTTCAAACCGTTATCATTTCCACAGTAAGCAATATTTTGAAAATACCCTCCTTCAACGACTAGCCAATTAAAAAAAAATGACAAAGATGGTTAACATTTTTGATATCTGATCACCAGAATATTTAAGTGCCATGGGTGGAGACGATCCTTGGGACTTAAAGGTCCAGCAATTGTCGTATGGCTTCGTTATTATACCCGTTACTCGTAGAGTAAAAGGGTATATTGTATTCGTGCAAAAGTATGTAACAGCTAAAAGGAAGCGTTTCCGACCCTATAAAGTATATATATTCTTGATCAGGGTCACTAGCCGAGTCGATATAGCCATGTCCGTCTGTCTGTCTGTCCGTATGAACGCTGATATCTCGGAAACTACAAAAGCTAGAAGGTTGAGATTTCCCACACACATTCTTGGGCCTCCTACGCACCGCAAGTTTATTTCAAAAATGTGCCACGCCCCCTCTAACGCCCACAATCGCCTACTAACGATTTTAAAATGTGTCTGGCGCCCACACAAATGCAATTTTGTTATGTATATTTATACCTATCGAAATGTAGAAGACATTTTTCAAATCGGACCATTCATAAAAAAGTTATTCGCAATCAAAAAAATGTTTTGTATCCATCTCCCTCGCACTCCTTCTAGCTGAGTGACGGGTATTAGATAGTCGGGACACAAACCCGACTATAGCGTTCTTTCTTGTTTTTTAATTAATTTTTATAATAAAAAAAGTTTAAAGTATGTACTTTAAGACACAAAAAACAGAATTTGAATACAACTTATAAATACAAATTTATATAATTCTAGCTATTTTTAGTGTAGGTTAAATGGAGAAATGTGCTAGGATCTATAAAAGAAAAATAATATTCCAAATAAACTTTTTTAAATACACTGCGTACAAAATCATCAAAACGGAAATAATGTATCGCTATGGAAAAAACCTCTAACTTTAAACTTACATTGCGCAGCCTGTCCATACCTAAAATTATAATTTAAACAGATTTTGTTGAAGAATTTTATATAAGGGAGAGTGGGGCAATTTCGCCATAAGTCCATAATCCATATGTCGTAAAAATATACTATTCAAGACGCCATAAAACCACCAATGAATTTTTATAGCACAGAAGCCCAAGATATTTAAGCTATAAAATGTGTTTTATAAGTTTTAAAGGACGTCAACCAAAATCAGTCAAAAGTAAAATCTCCTCGGATTCCGGTTAATTTTCATTTATCTTATTATATATTTATTCCAACTTTATAAAACCAGAAAATCTGCAGTACTAGGCTGCATCGACTGTGTTGTATTTAATATTGGATGGTACGTTTGATCAGTGTAGCGTAAATATAGGCGTTAAATTCCCTACATTTTTAAAGCTTCTTTGTAACCGTATTCAATAATAAATAAAGAAATATCATAATGTGGCACAAGATGGACAAAAAATAGTTTTGAACAAATGCTGGCGAAATTGCCCCACTCTCCCCTACTTGGACTTAATATCACTCATTTTGAGAAACCTTAAAATCGATTTCTAAATTAATCTACAATTCGGTGGTAAAATACCTCAAAGGCCGCATTTTATGAAACTTCCTTTTTTTTTGCTAATACTTATACTTTTAGACTAGCATTAGTTTATTGAACATAATACAAATAAGAAAGATTTCTTTTTACTACACCCGATAACTAAGACATTTTTTATTAATTTGTATAAACCTGATATTACTATTTTTACTTTGAGCACAATTATTTGCAATTTCTCAGCCTTTGATGCTAATAGAATCTTATTTGCAAAAGAAAATTATAGATGTATCATTGAATCATTAACTTGTATACTTGTATGCCATAACGTATTTAATTTGCATACCATTTCAATGGATTTTATGATTACTGGATACATTTCCTACCCCGGTTTCCAATTTAACTTTCGAAAGATTGACCAGTTCCGTATTCTTTTTTCTCTGTTTTAATATTATCTATTAACTTCCGAAAAAAAGTCATAGAAACTTTTTGCTGGAGGATTCAAGTCCGCCGACAAGAAAATTATTTGCTTAGAAATACTTTGCTATAACTTTTCATTCATTCAAATAATATTTAAATCACATTCCTTGATGCTTATTGTAAGGAACATTGCTTTCTCAAAAAATTAAAGTAATAACAGTTAATATATATGAAAAACGAACGCGGCGAGGTCAAATCATGAACTTTTTGGTAAAATTATGAACGCGTCACAGAAAAGTGTTGAGCCTTGAACGTTTGTGGTCAGATTATGAACAATGGTTCTAAAATTGCGAACGCTGTTCATGAACAATTTCTTGCCCTGACCGAAAAACAAGCAAGTCTAGTGCCCCGTTTGACCGTACATAAAAAATTGCTTCCGTAGTCCAGCTGTTAGACCGTCCGCCTTTGACATAGAGTAGTCTAGGTTCGAGCCCGCGACAGAACGTCGTGAATCGTAAGTTTTAATAAAATATTATTTCTAATGCTAATATGTACTTCAGAGGATAATTAAATTATATGACAACTACAAATACTAAAAAACAACATTTATGAAAAATAATTAAACCACTAAATGTAAGAATATTAACTACATCTCTACCAGGCGCACAGAAAAAACAGCAAGTGGCAAGTCCAGAAATCTTGTTTATTTTTGTTTTTTTTTTAACTTTTTGTTCTCAAATTAACCTTAAAATGTTCTTAAAATGACCCCATTTGTGAACGAGCGTTCATGAATTGTCAACAAACGGGCTTACGCACTTTTTGACCCCGTTTTGGCTTGATTTTTTATCGTTTCGAACGGGTTTTTTCTGGGTTTAACATTTGCTTGGTTTAAAATCGTGTTTTTTATTTTCAAACGCTTTCGGTGACACCGAGATTTTCTTTGGTGGAAAATTTGGTTGCAAGAGATTTCTGTGACACCCGCGATATAGATTTTTAATTTTGGAAAAACGGGTATTACAGCCCTGTTGTCTCAGTTGAAAGCCTTTTCAATGTTTTGCTCATAACTTTTTAATGGATTGTCCGATTTTACAAATTTCGATAGGTATTAATAAAAACAACAAAATGTCATTTAAACTTTTAAAAAACCTATAAAGATGTGGGCGCCAGGCTTTTCTAAAAGTCCTTTAAGCCGATTGTGGGCGTACGAGTGGGCGAGGCACTCGTATAAAACAAACTTGTGCTGCGTAGGAAGCCCAAGAATATGTGTGGTTAATCTCAACCTTCTAGTATTTGTTGTTCCCGAGATATCCGCGTTCGTACAGACAGACAGACAGACGGACGACTCGGCTATTGACCCTGATCAAGAATATATATTCTTTATAGGGTAGGAAACGCTTCCTTCTACCTGTTACATACTTTTGCACGAATACAATATACCCTTTTACTCTACGAGTAACGGGTATAAAAAAGGCGAACATCGTTTCTTACACTTTAAAAAAAGTTGACACCGTGCAAAAAAGTTTAAGGGCCCTTTTCTTAATCAGGGAAGTGTACTTTACCGGAAAACCAAGGTCGTCTTCGATGAGGATTTTGTCGGTTTTATTTTGTAAACTGGTGTTATTAATATCCATCTAGCAGAGGTGGAGAAACATCGATGTTCGCAAACATCGATTTTTTCGATGTTTTCAAAAAGAACATCGAGTGAAACATTAATGTTTTGAAAAAAAAATATAATTTTTTTTTTTTTTATTAGTAGAGAATATAGCGCAAGTGAAAGACTTTTATTTTTCAAATTATAACAAAGAAACAAAGGCTTTATTCGCAATCAATTAAAAACAAAAGATCATCCGAATTCTAAGAGATCGTCATATTCACATTATGGTACTATAGGATAGGGATTATGGTTATAGGATAGATTAGTTAAGATCTTCTTTCGTTTTCGAACCTGGCGAGTATTCTGACGTTTTCACCAAAAATGCATCCAATCGCGTCGGCTGCGGAACTTTTTGGGCTAATTCAATGTTTTATGAATCCTCCTTAAATGGTCCAACAAATTGGTTGTGTTGCCACCTGTCCTTAAAACTTTATCGCAATACATGCATATAGCTTTGTTTGCATCAGCAGTTTTCCCTGAAATGGTTCCACACATTGGAACATCCACGCTTCCTCTTCGAAGGCGGAGACGAGGATTCTCAGTTCTCCTTAGTTGTTCCTGGAATTAGCAAAAGATATTAGTAGTCAAAAATATATGTGTTAGTTTATAAATCCTTACGGTTTAGGAAGTTCTTCATGGCTAATATCCACCGCCGCTTTCCTCCTACAATATCCTCCTAAAATATGTTAATATAGTAGATAATTAAAATTATAAACACATTTTTCGCTTAAGCAGGCCATCCACAGTCGAATTTGTTCAACGAACATTTTCGCGAGCACAGGCAAGATAGAATCGTTTCTATTGGGTGGGCAAGAAAGTCATGTCGTTTTTTTAGTAATCGTTTTTATTCTAATTTATTTACGACTAATCGAGCACCAGGGTCACACTTTTTAGTATCGTTTTAAAGCTTATTGTCTTAGGTACTATCGATGAAAATTTGGTAATTATTCGATAACATTTGTGTAAGCTATAGCAAATTAAACATGGAGGATCAAAGTGAGCATTTTCGGCATATTTTGCTCTTTTTTCCGAAAAGGAAAAAAAGCGGTCGAAGCTCGCGAAAAATTGTGCGAAGTGTATGGTAAAGATGCCATGAGTGATCGCCAATGTCAGCGCTGGTTTGCCAAATTCAGGCTTGGAGATTTTGGAGTTAAAGACGCCCCACGTTCTGGTCGACCATCGGCCGTTTTTGACGAACAAATTCAGCCTTTGCTGGATGAAAACCGGCGTTATTTAACGCGGGAGATGTCAGAGAAGCTCAGTGTGTCGCATACAACGGTTGAAAACCACTTGAAGAAACGTGGCTACGTAAACAAGCTCGATGTTTGCGTTCCGCATAACTTAAAGGAAATTCACCTAGCTAAGCGTATCAATATCTGCCATTCTCTGCTGATTAAAAACGATCCTTTTTTGAAGCGGATCATTACTGGCGACGAAAAGTGGGTTGTTTACAATAATGTCCAACCAAAAAGATCATGGAGCAAGAAAGATGAGCCAGCCCAAGCCACATCAAAGGCCGATATCCATCAGTGGAAAGTTATGCTGTCTGGTTGGTGGAATTCGAAGGGTGTAGTGCACTTTGAGCTGCTGGGACGGAATGAAACCATCAATTCAGATGTGTACTGTCGCCAGCTATCCAATTTGGCGGAAAAAATTAAAGAAAAGGAGCCGGCACTAGCTAATCGCAAGGGTATAGTCTTTCACCATGACAACGCTAGGCACCACACATCTTTGGTCACTCGGCAAAAATTAACGGAGCTGAATTGGGAAGTGCTACCACATCCACCTTATAGTCCGGACTTAGCACCTTCAGATTACCATTTGTTTCGCTCTCTTCAAAACTCTTTGAATGGTAAAAACTTTGATTCAGATGAGGCTGTCGAAAACCACTTGTCTCGATTCTTTGCTGGAAAAGACGAAAAGTTCTTCGAGCGCGGAATTATGCAGCTGCCCGAGAGATGGTCATTAGTGGTCGAACAAAACGGCCAATACATAATTGATTAATTATAAGTCCTGATATAAATAAATCATCTTTGAAAATATTGAAAAAAAACGACATGACTTTCTTGCCAACCGAATATCTTTGTCGAACAAAACTCCGAACAAATTTATATGAAATTTGAGCGCGAACACTACCACCAACGATGAACACACGAACATGTTCGCCGAACAAATTCGACTGTGGATGGCCTGCTTTACATACCTTCCGCACGTTTCTCAAAAATTGGTGATGTGACAAAAACATCGATTGTGGCAAAAAAACATCGATGTTTATAGAAAATTTTAAAACATCGATGCATAGATGTTTTCATCGATGTTTCTCCACCTCTACCCACCCAAAAAGTTATAAGCAATCAAAGGATAGAGACTTAAAATGTCGCATATACAGGGGTGTCAAAGAAATCTTTTTCAACCAAATTTCCACCTAAAATGTTCACAGAAACCAAAAATCATGTACACGATTTTAAACCAACCGAATCAGAGCAAATTTACTCCGAAACCCCTAGAAAACTCTACAGATTCTGTGACACCTACGATTTTGATTGGTTGGTTTCTAAACCAAACCTCCCCAAATCCGTCGACGGTTTCTGTGACACCCCTGATAGATTTTTTAGTGACCATGTTTGTTTCAGACGAGTGCAACGCCCACTCTCACGACCACCAATCCCTTCAACGGTTAAGCGCACGCATTTTTAAAGAAGTTGTTAAAGTCTATTGGCGCTAGGTGTCGATTTACCGTTTTGTTATTTTGCAGCATTCATGTCTCCATCTTCCTCGCACACTTTTTAGCCGGGGCACTTATGTCGGGGGTATCTTGGTTACATTTAGGATGTAAATGATTCAACTTAAAAATGTACATTAAAAACGATTCAATTTGTAATTTTTTTATAATGTATTGCAAATGGAAAAATATTTATATAACCAGAGTGTTTTTATGTATACTGATTGACCTTTCGAAATCAGTTTTTTAAACTAAATCGAAAGTGGTTGCTGCCCAGATAATTTTTTGGTTTGGCTGGAATGTAATTATTATTTAAATAGTCAAAGCTTCATATTTTGTGATGATGGGAGATCATAGTTAATGAAACACTGAATGTTATATGTTTTCTTTTGCAAGTAAAGTCTTTCTGGTTCTCAAAACGACCCCACAACTAAATCGTCGATACGCCACTGCATGCAAGTATACACTTAATGATGCTATCTTAATGTTCAATCCTGGTAATACCCATATTGTTTTTTAATGTTTTTGCTTTATTATCCACATTTGTTTATCAAGAAGCAATTTATGAATTATGTATATTAAAATTTAAAAAAATATTCCTACAACTAATGCTTAAACTAAACTTATAACACTCATAGGTCGATTAAATTCCATATTCCAGCTGGTAAGAGTCAAACATACATATATAGCTAGCTGCAATTAACAAAAAAGAATTCAAACTCGGAATACATATGTAAATTGATACTTCTATGCTAAAATTGCACTCTGAACAAAATGTTATTTTCAAATATAGTTATAAATATATATGTTTGTATATATGTACGTATATTATCTAAACTAATTGAAATAAAATTTGGAATTGTATTTAAATAAGATACAAAGAATTTGAAAGCATTTGTTTATAAATGTATTTTTTGCATCACATTTAGCATATTTATTAGAACTTAGAACTGTTCTCACTCGTGACAAGTATTCACCTATGTTTTCCTTAATTAATAAGAATATGATGATTCTAACAAAGTGCCGTATTCACAGATACTCAACCCTTTGGATGCTGTTTGTGATCGTAAACGGCCAGACGCGGTTTGCGTTTCGAATTTAAAGAATGCTAAAAAGGTCGACAGAGGTGTTTTGGTTGAACGCCCTGATGTGAAAATCTTTTTGCCTTTCAGATTTTATGTGTATGAACCGAAAACTCTATTCATACCAAATACATACAACCGATTTTTAGGTATGTGCATTTTATTTGCTAACCAAAATATTATCCCTTTCAGTGATCAAAATTTTTAAGTATTATTTATACATGTGGGAGGTTCTTTTACAAACCGAACAAATTTTGATTAATAATATTTAACTAACTTCTTAACTAGGACCGTAAGTGCTTCCTTTAACGTTGTACATACTTTTAAACGAATACAACGGGTGTAATTAGTTAAATAATTCTTTAAAAAACAAACATCTTTTCTTGGGTCACCTTTTTGATTTGCATGAAATTTTTTTTATATATACCATTCGGCAAATAAGTATGCACGTGTATCATCAAATTTAAAAGAAAAAGAGGCTCCAACCTTTTACAAAAACCGATTGTAACCTACTAACTTAATTCAGAGGAATTAATACAAAGAACACGGAGTCAATTGGATTACTAGAAAGAGGATTCTTTTTCAAAATTGACTTTTTTTGGAAACTTAAAAAAAATGCTAATTAAAAGAAATTTTTTTTTTTTTGTCCAAGTCCTGATACACATATGTATTTACTCATTTGCCGAATAGTGTATGTAAGACAGGTTTTAGGCACATCAAAAATGTAAGATATGTATATGTTTTGCAAAATCCGTTCGGTTTGTAAATGAATATATTTGCGCACTTGTATTTAATATAAAAATTGGTATTAACCACACAACGACACCATCAAAACTTTCCTTTACTTATAGTTGTGCCTAGTGGGGATCATCTGACATCTTTGGTCGATGAAATATCATACATATCACCACCGGCACCCCCTCTTTCACAAATCGATGACATTCCGCCCGAATACTTCTGTAACGGAGACAATCGGCCGCCAAACTGTGGGCCAAACTGTGAATGTACACACATGGTTGACATACCACTTGGAGCTATTGTTGAAGTTGTGTTGGTCGATGAAGTGCAACAAGTGAATCTTAGTCATCCCTTTCATTTGCATGGTACCGCCTTCTATGTGGTAGGTCTGGGTCGTTCGCCGGATAAGTCAATACAAAAAATTAATCTCAAGCATGCTTTGGAATTGGACCGAATGGGCATGCTTGAGCGAGATTTTTCTAAGCCTCCTCTTAAAGATACGATAGCCGTACCCAACAATGGATATGTTGTTATGCGGTTTCGCGCAGACAATCCAGGTTATTGGCTTTTCCATTGTCACTTCCTTTTCCATATCGTCATAGGCATGAACCTCATATTTCATATCGGAACGCCAGCTGACCTACCTCCAGTTCCGCCTCGATTTCCTACATGTGGCGACCATGTGCCGCCAGTTACTTGGTACTAGTCCGCTGACATAGATATTTAATAAAGCCGTAGTGTTATTTTTAATTTAGTTATTATTTATAACCTTTTGAATAGTTAAATATAAAAAAATTAATATATATATATATATATATATATATATAAATATATATGAAGAAATCGTATTCAGCATTGTCGCGTTAAAGGGTTAAAAGTACTGTATTATTTAACCACATGTTAAACTCTTACTCTGAAGCAATAAAATTTTCTTACAAACAGAAAACAATTATCAATAACACTTTGTAATGCATTTATTATATCATATTAACAATCTCAAATTTATAGTCGCTTCAGACGCTGATCACCTCATATCACTTATCGATGAGGTTTCGTACATTTCACCACCTTCCCCGATGTTGTCACAATATAATGACATACCCCAAGAATACTACTGCAATGGGGATAATCGACCAGTAGATTGTGGCGAGAACTGTCAATGTACTCATAAGATCGATATACCTCTTAACGCAATAGTCGAAGTCGTGCTTGTGGATGAAGTTCAACAGATTAATATAAGCCATCCATTTCATTTGCACGGTACGTCCTTCTACGTACTCGGACTTGGACGCTCCCCGGATACGCATATTAAACGTATGAACTTAAAGCATGCCCTGGACCTTGAGCAACGCGGCTTGCTAGAAAGGCAGTTCCTAAACCCATCCCTGAAGGATACTGTTGCTGTACCAAATAATGGATATGCTATTTTACGCTTTCGCGCCGATAATCCTGGATTTTGGCTTTTTCATTGTCATTTCCAATACCATATTGTAATAGGCATGAATTTAGTATTTCAAATAGGTACTCCTAATGATCTTCCTCCTGTACCACCAAATTTTCCTCGTTGCGGAAACCATTTACCCCCTATAATGACGGAAAGCCTATTTTAGCTTTGATGTTTCTGTCTTTTGGGTCTATTTTTAATGACCACATTAGTACACTATGTATTTTATAAATATAATTGCATAAAAAAGCTCAGAGACATGATAAAGTAAAAAAATAAATATAGTTTAAAAGTAAACGGCGTTTATTAGGGGGTTCCAAAAATGTCTTATTATTTGTTGTGCGGTTGGATAGACTCAGAGGTCACTAATAGATTATTAAACAGTCCTGACAATTATGGAAAAAGACGTACAACGTAAATGTGGCCAATGGGAACGCAATTTTCAATAATTCCATCATAAAACATAACGCAAAGATCAAAACATCACTGTGAAATGGTTCGATTCTTACAAAAACTAAAAGATGTGCGTACCACGACTTTAGGAAAATCAATTGGTTTAGAAGACAGAACGGCGAAAGTAAAAATGTAGATTCCCGACTATGAGATAGCTGTTACTCAGCTAAAGGGAGTGCGAGAGAGAGATGAAGATATAAGATATATATATATTGATCGCGCATAACTTTTTAACGAATGGTCCGATTTGAAAAATTTCTTCTACATTTCGATAGGTATTGATAAACACAATAAAGCTGCATTTTTGTGGGCGCCAGACACCTTTTAAAATCGTTTAGGACGATTGTGGACGTTAGAGGGGGGGTGGCGCGCGGCTGAAATAAACTTGCGATGCGTAGGAAGCCCAAGAATATGTGTGAGTAACCCAACTTTCTAGCTTTTGTAGTTTCCGAGATCTCAGCGTTCATACAGACAGACGGACAGAAAGACAGACGGACAGACAGACGGACATGGCTAGATCGACTCGGCTAGTGCCCCTGATCAAGAATATATATACTTTATAGGGTCGGAAATGCCTCCTTCTAGCTGTTACATACTTTTGCACGAATACAATATACCCTTTTACTCTAAGAGTAACGGGTATAACAAGATTTTGGGCATATTTTCCAGGTGATGGCTTTGGAACCTGTGTTTACCTCCTTCAGTCGCAGCAATATTTATAGGTCAGCACACTATGTATCGTACCTTTTACCGAAGTTGTCAATAAGGCGACAGATTAAGGACATCTTCCTCAATCGACAGATTGGCAGTTGTAAGACGGATCAACCAGGCGACCATCTTCGTCAACGACAACACCAAAAATAAAACATTGCATAAAAATTTAAGGGGGGGGTAGGGTCTTGCAAAAAAAAAATTTCGATTTTTTTTAAAAAAATTTTTCTTGTAGAATAACATCTTAAGATTATACAAAAAAAGTTTTAAGTCAATCGGACAAAAAGTTTAGAAGTTATGCTAAAACTAGTACCCTAACCTCTAAGACTTTAGGTACGTAAGAGCATCTTTAAGTGCGTTTTTCTCGAAACCACGTTTTGAAAGTCCGTGTTCATCGGCATTTCTAAATGGCTCAACCGATCGTTTTCAAATTTATCGCATATTTTTCTGCATTAAAAAAACCCGCCCCCTGGGAAGCGTTTTTTTTTATTTTTTAACTTTAAATATTTTATTTTTAAGCCGAAAGTCAATTTTTTTAGGTGAAAAACGCATTTTTGACTTTGGACTTTCGGAAAAAATTCTTAAAAATAAAAAATTAAAAAAGGGCGTCCCAGAGGGCGGGTTTTTTCAATTCTTAAGCGAATTGTAAAAACAAAATGGAAATCCGTTCATTTTTAGCGGAGGTACAGTGAACACCGCAAAACGCCTTTTATTAATAGTGTTCCAGCAATCGCTTTGCCACCGATATATTAGCCGATAGTATCGGCTATAAAAATTAGTGGATATTATTTAAATGACACTTAATAATATACAAAAGGTTTGAATTAAATCCATCCAACCAGTTTTTATAGAAAAAATCGCAAAGTTAGTCGATTTTTTGGTGCCAAAATGGCGTGCTTTGATTATTCTATCAGCTGTTTGGGTATAAGTCAAGGGCAAAGTCAGCTGTGATTTCGATTCTCCCTCTTAGTTGGCTTTGGGAAATCAGTTGTCGTTTTATCGAGCCGAAAACGCTTAGCAGGGAGTCCAAGTCCCTGTCAAATTTAGCTCTCACATTGATGGTCGAGAAAGAGAAAATGTCTTATCAGGGACTTTATCTGTTCGGGAAATGTTAGCCTGCACTCGAGAAACCGGCCCTAAATTAAGTTAATTACTTTTGCGCATACTTGCGCCATTAACTTAAATCAAATTTGTGGGTATCATTAATATGTTTAAAAAATAAAGACTTTTTCTAAAGTAATGTTACAGAAATTTTACAACCTTGAATCAGGCATCCACAGCGTTAAGATCTTTAATAAACTTGTAATAGATGTCGGCAAAGTATACAAAGATCTCCTTACATTCCAAATCCGGCGGTCCTATACCATACATGAAGGACTTTCTGGAATCAGCTATGACGATCTTAGAGGAACATTTGTTGGCAGTGCCGCGAACTTGCTGCGCAGTTAAAAGCGTGAATAATTAAAAATATTTCAGATCGACTCTGTAGAATTAAAATATAACACAATAAATAAAATTTTAATTCTAAAACTCCTTGAAAATTTTAAAAATTTTAGGAAAATGATTTTTTTTGTGTACAATTTTTAAATTTTATTTTTGAGATCCAGGCTAAAAGATTTGAATCCCATTCCGGACACATTGTTAAAAGTTATTAAAAGCGAGACTTTTACCCCATTCCCACAGAGCACCATCCACCTTCCCCATCTCTTTCACGGATGTTTCATAGGAATTTTCTGTTCCAAAATTTTCCCAGTCAGTCCCCCATCCAAAACTATTGTTCCTAAACCGACCCATAGATATTTAGCCGATAGTTGTCCCAGACACCCAAGAAATTATTGACATTCTCAATATAAATTTGAATATTTATGAAAAAACAAATATAATAACAACAAAAAAATGCAGGAAAACGGAAGCAAAAGACATAGGAAGGTTTAACTGGACAGCGTACATGCATTCTCTCCTAATTGATCTACGGCAGAACAACACTGTGGACTCGCGCAAAGTTATGAAGAATTCCCTATGAAAATGTCCCAGCCCATAAGGTTTAATATTTCCCGACAATATGTGCGGACCAAGCTGAAAACCTTGAAATATCTCAAAGCAATGGCAATAGCAATGCGAAAAAATTAGCAATTTCGCCACCCGATATTTTTGTGTTTAGCCCCCAGGCAATCCACCAACAATGGAAAGATTGACTTCTTCATTCTCCTTGAACATTCTACCCTAAACAAGAGAGAACGCTATAGTCGGGTTGGTGTCCCGACTATCTAATACCCGTCACTCAGCTAAAGGGAGTGCGAACGCTGTACTCGGGTTGGTGTCCCGACTATCTATTGGGGCTAAAGGGAGTGCGAGGGAGATAGATATATGAACAATTTTGATTGCGTATAACTTTTTAATGAATGGTCCGATTTGAAAAATGTCTTCTACATTTCGATAGGTATTGATAAACACAATAAAACTGCATTTTTACTTTTCCGAAATATTGAAATTTTTAAAATCGTATATAAGCGATTGTGGGCGTTAGAGGGGGCGTGGCACCCTTTTGAAACAAACTTGCGCTGCGTAGGAACTCCTAGAATCTGCATGCAAAACGCCAATCTTCTAGCTTTTATAGTTTCCGAGATCTCAGCGTTCATACAGACAGACGGACAGACAGACAGACAGACAGACAGACAGACAGACGGACAGACAGACGGACAGACGGACATGGCTAGATCGACTCGGCTAGTGATCCTGATCAAGAATATATATACTTTATGGGGTCGGAAACGCTTCCTTCTAGCTGTTACATACTTTTGCACGAATACAATATACCCTTTTACTCTACGAGTAACGGGTATAAAAATGTCTTGTACCGCTTATATTAAACATACATTTACAACCAGAATTTTTGAGTTGCTCTAATTTTTGGAATTATTCCTACTATTATTGGATGGTGAACAACAAATGTGTTGTATGGGACAAAAATTCCAACCGTTCCCCCGTTACGTGCTCTGTGGGACTGGGCTATTTGGTACACATAACTCAATTTTGGGCTTACAACGCAGATTTTTAGCCACTGCACAGTGGTTCGGCTTGTATGGAGCTGCGGTCAAAAACTCTTCTGGTGGTGATATCGCTTTGGAAAGTTCCCCTAAAATTGTAAAAAAATATTATAAATATATGTTATGAAAATTGTCCATATCGTACGTCTTTATGATATAGCTGCAATTGGAACGATCGGTTATAATACAAATTTAGTAGAAAATTTTTTTTATTTTTAAAGATTGTTATCTAAACTCCCAGACTGTAAGTTTGGTGTAGTTTTACATGTGCTTAGCAAATTTTATTCAAATCGGACAACTAAATCCTATAGCTGCCATAGGAAAGATAAATTGTTTTGTACCAATACGCACTTATAAGAAACACCTATTCAATTTAAAAGCAAGGAAATAAACAAAAATCAAGAGAGAACGTTATAGTCGGGTGCCCCGACTATCAGATACCCGTTACTCAGGTAAAGGGAGTGCGAGGGAGATGGAGATAGAAACTTTGATCACGCATAACTTTTTAACGAATGGTCCGATTTGAAAAATTTCTTCTACATTTCGATAGGTATTGATAAACACAATAAAACTGCATTTTTCCTTTTCCGAAATATTTAAATTTTTAAAATCGTATATAAGCGATTGTGGGCGTTAGAGGGGGCGTGGCACCTTCTTGAAACAAACTTGCGCTGCGTAGGAACTCCAAGAATCTTCATGCCAAATACCAATCCTCTAGCTTTTATAGTTTCCGAGATCTCAGCGTTCATACAGACGGACAGACGGACATGGCTATATCGACTCGGCTAGTGACCCTGATCAAGAATATATATACTTTAAAGGGTTGGAAATGCTTCCTTCTAGCTGTTACATACTTTTGCACGAATACAATATACCCTTTTACTCTACGAGTTGTAGCGTAGGGAACGCCTGTGAAGAGGTACAATTGAAGGGTATTCAGGTTTTTTGATAGAATTCCAAATTGCTAACCAACTTCCGGCTTGTCGATCAATATCCGAACAGCGGAGCGGGACCCATTTAATCCTAGCTCTAGCGGGAGATGTGGGGGGTTTTTGCTGCGAATAATGACTGCTACACCAAGGTTTTATTATAGAGTCCCTTCTGAATCTAAATCTAACTAATGAGTCGATCCTCATCCGAAACCACACGGCATAAAAAGTACCATAAAAAAACTAGTAAACCAGGAAAGGGAAGAGTACACGATATTTGTAGTTGGCCAGAGGGGAGGTCTTAGATGTTGATTGACATACCCCTGTTCATTACCCTCCCAACCATAGCCCGCTATTTAAATAGATGTCTCAGCAGACCCCAAATGTATTTATAATTGCATCATTTAATTATGCTCCCATGCCATCAGAAATAATTAAAATTTAAAACTTCATTCTTATAAACAATAATAATATTAATATTTAATAATATTCAAAAATATTCACAATCCATTTCGTACTCCAACACATTTCAATTATAACTCAAAAAGGGATTCCTTGAGTTATTTTGTTTAACCTAACGAAATTCCACAAATATTTGTTGCTTAAATTATTTATTCCCTATAATTCATGATTATTTTTTATATATTTTTTTTGTTTATTAAATGTCCTATTTATTTAGACCTTGGTTTGTTCCCTAAAGTATAAAATTTGTTTGGATTGAATTAATTATTTCATATTTCCTTTAATTAATATGGATGGCAGTGTGTGTGGCTTTTATTGGGTGTGTACCGTACCAATCAATTTTTTACATTTTTTTAAAAAAAAAATTACATTAATTTAATTCCTAATATAAATTTTAGAAAAATATTTCGGAAATTATTTCTTTAAGTGTATTCATTTCAATTTATTTTCGGATTTCTTTTAGTTTATTTTCATTTTTATACCCGTTACTCGTAGAGTAAAAGGGTATATTGTATTCGTGCAAAAGTATGTAACAGGGAGAAGGAAGCGTTTCCGACCCCATAAAGTATATATATTCTTGATCAGGATCACTAGCCGAGTCGATCTAGCCATGTCCGTCTGTCCGTCTGTCCGTCTGTCCGTCCGTCTGTCTGTATGAACGCTGAGATTTCGGAAACTATAAAAGCTAGAAGGTTGAGATTTCACACACATATTCTTGGGCTTCCTACGCAGCGCAAGTTTGTTTCATCGATGTGCCACGCCCCCCCTAACGCCAACAATCGCCATAAACGATTTTCAAATGTGTCTGGAGGCCACATCTTTTAAGATTTTAAAAATATATAAACGCAATTTTATAGTGTTTATTAATACCTATCGAAATGTAGAAGACATTTTTCAAATCGGACCATTCATTAAAAAGTTATACGCAATCAAAATTGTTTATATATCTATCTCCCTCGCACTCCCTTTAGCGCCAATAGATAGTCGGGACACCAAATCGAGTACAGCGTTCGCACTCCCTTTAGCTGAGTGACGGGTATTAGATAGTCGGGACACCAACCCGACTATAGCGTTCTCTCTTGTTTTAAATTACATAGTAATAGTAGTAACAATTTTATTGGGGAGTTGCTCTACTAATTGTTTTCTTTTAATTCGGTTTATAATTTGGTTTCTTATTAATGTAATTGCCTGTCTTAAAAAAAATCAACGTAGTTTAATTGCAGCTTAGGACAGATCTCTATTTTGTCTTTTATTTAGTTTTGTTTAGACATGGTTAAGCTTTTATTTACCGCATAAATTTCACTAGTGCGATATTTGCACTCCGATAAGAAAAACATGTCAAAGAATCTTGAAAAAACAAGAGAGAACGCTATAGTCGGGTTGGTGTCCCGACTATCTAATACCCGTCACTCAGCTAAAGGGAGTGCGAACGCTGTACTCGGGTTGGTGTCCCGACTATCTATTGGGGCTAAAGGGAGTGCGAGGGAGATAGATATATAAACAATTTTGATTGCGTATAACTTTTTAATGAATGGTCCGATTTGAAAAATTTCTTCTACATTTCGATAGGTATTGATAAACACAATAAAACTGCATTTTTACTTTTCCGAAATATTGAAATTTTTAAAATCGTATATAAGCGATTGTGGGCGTTAGAGGGGGCGTGGCACCTTTTTGAAACAAACTTGCGCTGCGTAGGAACTCCTAGAATCTGTATGCAAAATGCCAATCTTCTAGCTTTTATAGTTTCCGAGATCTCAGCGTTCATACGGACAGACGGACAGACAGACAGACAGACGGACAGACGGACAGACGGACATGGCTAGATCGACTCGGCTAGTGATCCTGATCAAGAATATATATACTTTATGGGGTCGGAAACGCTTCCTTCTAGCTGTTACATACTTTTGCACGAATACAATATACCCTTTTACTCTACGAGTAACGGGTATAAAAACATCCAAAAGATCGGTGCGAACGACTGAAAAGCTTACATGAACGTGTACATAATTTTTTTACACTGCTCAAAACAAAGTTAAAATGGGATACGCACTCGACGAATTTTGTTGTTATTTTTTTTTGGTTGTTGTTTGTTTATGACTCACCCATTGCTCCTCGAAGAAGGCCTTCTTGATGATGCTGGATTTTTTTGATTAGGGATTTAGAGAGAAAATATAATTCGCAAATTTAATTTACATGTTTTAAATTATTTAACTATTATTTTACTCTTTTAACTTTTATTCTTGTTTTGTTTTTCGGTAGTTGCAATTAATCGATGTTGGTTTTTTTTTTGTTTGAGTTTGTTTTGTGTTATTAACTTTATTGATAGTATTCCATTTAGGGAGTTATCTCTCTCACTGAAGCAATTCAATTTTTTCTGTGTGCCATTTTTGGCTGCGGGTTTGATTTGGTTTCAGATTCTATTTTTCACCTGCTCGTACCCACACAGCACCACTTTGCCAATGCGATTTATAATTAAGCTTTATTTTACTTATTTATTTGGTCAAACTATGTATTATGTTTTTATCTGGGTTCTGTTTTTGCCAATATTCTTTTTTATTAAATTTTAACTAGCTGTAGCTTTTTTTTTTTATTGTTTTAATTTAATTGATTTTACTTTGTTAAGTGTGCACTTAAAAAAATATATAAAATAACACTTTCGTTTTTTTTGTTTTTTTTTTTAAACTAGGATTAGGGATTTAACTGGGTGATATTTTTAGAATTTGTTCAGTAATTTTTCACACGAATTTTTTGCAACTGTCGCCTGTGATCTGCGGCAATTTTCCTCGCTGCCAACGGCTTTCGTTGCGCCCTTCTGTCGGGAAAATTTAGCACGGCTTTTGCGGCGTGAAAATTGAAGACGGCTTTTCCAGCATGAAAATTGGAAAGCAGTGTATCGGGCTGCTAGTATAGCTAAATAAAAAGAACTCTGGTTAGGAAAACTTCTTGTCTGCCTTAAGCTAGTCATAATTACCAATTTTCCTCGTGGTTCTGTTTGCGTTTGTGACTGTTCTTTATTTATGCGTACTACAGGGCTTTTTCTGGCCGTGTAGACGCCGATAAGGGATAGCACAAGCAGAACTAAAAGGAAAAACAGCGGTCGAAGCTCGCGAAAAATTGTGCGAAGTGTATGGTAAAGATGCCATGAGTGATCGCCAATGTCAGCGCTGGTTTGCCAAATTCAGGCTTGGAGATTTTGGAGTTAAAGACGCCCCACGTTCTGGTCGACCATCGGCCGTTTTTGACGAACAAATTCAGGCTTTGCTGGATGAAAACCGGCGTTATTCAACGCGGGAGATGACAGAGAAGCTCAGTGTGTCGCATACAACGGTTGAAAACCATTTGAAGAAACTTGGCTACGTAAACAAGCTCGATGTTTGGATTCCGCATAACTTAAAGGAAATTCACCTAGCTAAGCGTATCAATATCTGCCATTCTCTGCTGCAACGGATTAAAAACGATCCTTTTTTGAAGCGGATCATTACTGGCGACGAAAAGTGGGTTGTTTACAATTTTTTCGAACGAAAAAGATCATGGAGCAAGAAAGATGAGCCAGCCCAAGCCACATCAAAGGCCGATATCCATCAGAGGAAAGTTATGCTGTCTGTTTGGTGGAATTGGAAGGGTGTAGTGCACTTTGAGCTGCTGGGCCGGAATGAAACCATCAATTCAGATGTGTACTGTCGCCAGCTATCCAATTTGGCGGAAAAAATTAAAGAAAAGGAGCCGGCACTAGCTAATCGCAAGGGTATAGTCTTTCACCATGACAACGCTAGGCCCCACACATCTTTGGTCACTCGTCAAATATTAACGGAGCTGAATTGGGAAGTGCTACCACATCCACCTTATAGTCCGGACTTAGCACCTTCAGATTACCATTTGTTTCGCTCTCTTCAAAACTCTTTGAATGGTAAAAACTTTGATTCAGATGAGGCTGTCGAAAACCACTTGTCTCGATTCTTTGCTGGAAAAGACCAAAAGTTCGCGGAATTATGCAGCTGCCCGAGAGATGGTCATTAGTGGTCGAACAAAACGGCCAATACATAATTTGTTAATTATAAGTCCTGATATAAATAAATCATCTTTGAAAATATTGAAAAAAAACGACATGACTTTCTTGCCAACCCAATAATATGCAGTACCTACTTTTTTTCTCACTCGACACTTTGAAAACTGCGGACCTAATTTCTTATTGAAATTCTGGGTAAATTTGCTCAAGTAGAAGTTCCGCTTGAACACCTCTTGGCCTTCTTTATACGAAACCGGACGAGAGCGCAAATTGTATTGCGTGGCGTTCCGTTCATAACTGTTTTGTTTAATATCCTAATTTGATCAAGAAAGCTTCAAACTCATTAGACTTGAACTGAGAGCCATTGTCACTTACAATGGAACCCCAAACTCAGCAAAAATTCGCTGACCTAAAAAGTCAATAACGGCAGCGGACGTGAATTCCTTAAGTGGACATAAGCAATAAGCAAGGACAATAAGCAATCCCAAATGTCCTTTCTTGCTTCGAGGGTAAGGTCCTAAAATGTCAATATAAAGTTTTTGAAAGGGCCTACAGGACACACTTTGTTGACCCATTGGTGGTCGTAATGTGACATTGGGAGCTTTTGTCTGTTTACAGACATCACACTCTCGAACGTAGTCTCTAACTTATTTAGACAAACCTGGCCAGTACAAATGTCTCCGCAACCGTTCGATAGTTTTCTGCATTCCTCCGTGTGCAGATGTAACGCAATCATGTGCTTGGCGGATCGCAACTACTCGTAAAAACTCCGGCACCCACAGCTTCCAACAATCCGAGTCCTGAACTGCAATTCCAGAAGAATGCTCGGTGCGAATGTAAACATATTTGTCTACTGTTCGTAAATCCGGAAAGTTTTCTGCATTGGCTTCAACTACTTCCTTGACCTGAATGTATTCCGGATCAAGAAAGGCTGATGAATCCAAATAAATTTCTGGACCTATCCATTCGACACTATCAATCTCCGCTTCACAAATCCTCGATAACGCATCAGGAACTATGTGATCTTTTCCTTTTCGGTGGGTAATTGTGAACTTGAAGGCTTGCAACCGAAATATCCAACGTGCCAATCTCCCTGATACATTCTGCTGCCGCATTAGCCAAAGCAGACTTGAATGATCTGTTACGACTTCAAACGGCTGTAATTCCAGGTAGCACCTAAACTTTTCAATTGTTAGAATTACCGCAAGACATTCGCGTTCGGTAACGCTATAGTTACGTTGTGATTTGGATAATTTCTTTGACATGAATGCCAAAGGTCTTACTTCTCCTGTCTCTGACAATTGCACCAGCACAGCGCCAATGCCATGGTCGCTGGCATCGCAATGCAAGAAAAATTTACGCGTGAAATCCGCATTTTGTAGCACGGGAGCTGAGGTCAGCAACATTTAAAGTTTTTCTATAGGTACCTGAGCTTCCGGAGACCATTAAAAAAAATTTCTTTGTTTTTAATACGTCGGTAATTGGGCAAGTAATTTCGGCGAAGTCCTTTATAAATCGCCTATACCAGCCACAAACCCCTAAGAAGCCTCTAACTTGCTTCAAGTTCTTCGGAGTGGGCCAGTTGAGCACACAGGATATTTTATCCGGATCTGTGGCTACTCCGCCACTACCGATAACGTAACCTAGATAATTCACCCTAGTCACACAAAAGTGACTTTTAGTTACATTTAAGGTAAGGTTAGCTTTTCTAAACTGATCGGCTAAGCGAACTAACACTGCTAAATGTGAAGCAAAATCTTCGGATACTATACGCAATGTCATAAATTCGGAGGGATTAAGTCATCCATAAGGCGTGACATGGTAGAAGGAGCATTACAAAGTCCAAATGGCATGACACAAATACACAATCATCTCTGGCAAGCAGACGTGTTTCTTTGGAGCTCCGAAAATTCGAACGTTTCTCGTTGAATAAAGAATTGTTCATTGTTTTGCTTTCGGCGCGTTTTTCCTAACAAGTGTCTCACAAAGTCCTCCGCTGTTGAAAACTCACAACACGAGCAGTAAACACTATAATTAATTAATCAATTTCTGCAAAATCAAAGCTGTTTGGCCGTCCGTGAACTCGTCGGTTCGTCTGCGCTCTCAGCTGATCTAAAGAAATTGAGAGAATCGTATCAACAACAACACAAACTTTTCCTTTGCAAATTACTGTTGCACAACTTCACTAGACACAGACATGTCAAACCAACAGGCGAAACGAGTTAGAACTGACTCGTCTCTGGAATTGAGATCCGGGAAAAATGGTCGCACTTCAGATGCTCTATCGCCGCAACTGTTAGAGCAAATAGACGCCCGATTATCAGCGCTTATCAACGCCCGTTTCGCTGAGCTGACAGAGCACATAAACGCCACTTCGCGGGAGACCGAAGAAAGGCTATTGAAAGCGTTATCAAGCGAAATCGACCAAAAATTCGACGCTAAGCTTTGCCAACTATCAGGTGCTGTGGAAAACTTTGGAACGCGAGTCCAGCAACTAGAGGTCGTTACGGCCGAGCGCCTGGACAAACTGGAGCGGGATATGGAGGAGTTACGTTCCCTGAAAGCCAAAGTAGGGACTGTCGAAGGGAAACTCAATGCACAGAGTGCTGAAAGTGATGCGTGCGCGGTACGTATGCATGGCATTCCGTATGTAAATGGGGAAAAACTCCGGACCCTATTCAACAAACTATGTTTTGCGACCAACCTTGTTCCGGCACCGACAGTCCGCGATATCTTCAGGGCCCGTAAATCCCAGAATACACTTGTCGATCCTCCTGTAATAGTCAGGCTGGAGACGACGAGGGAAAAAGCGGCACTTCTACGAACACTTGGTGCATACCGGCGAGCTAACAACCAAAAACTGAGCATACACCTGCTAGGTTTTGATTCACCGGCTGTGCTATATGTTAATGAGCAACTCACGAAAGATAATTTCGTTATCTTTAAAGAAGCTATGCGCCTTAAAAAGTTCAAAGTTTTCTCTGCGGTGTTTACTCGACGTGGGATTGTGCACGCGAAATGCACAGGGAGAGATGACGTTATCTACTTCCAGCAATTTGATGAGCTTGCCGATATCACTGAGAGAGAGAGAGTCAATGCTGCTGGGTCTCTCTCTGTATCTGCATCCCACTCACCGCTCGCTGAGGGTTCACCTCCGGATAATGGGATTAATAATAATTTTCGCGACTAATTTCTCTTATAATCCTATACTTTTTCTCATAATAGTTTTTAAGAGTAACTCAATTTTAGTTAGGTTTTTGATAACACTATCTTATTCTGAATTAGAGTGTGCCTATTGCGACCTTTTGTGTGTGTTTCCAATATGTTTAAATGTCTATCCTAATGCAGATCGTTTCAAATAATAATATTGCGAGCAGTCTCTTAAATATTCTATGTAAACAAAGAGAAGGTCTTAAGATTGTCCACATAAACGCCCAGAGCCTAGTAAGAAAAATGGATGAGTTTAGAGAATTATTTGTTGGATCTCATGTTGATGTAATTTGTGTGTCAGAAACCTGGTTTGTCAATGGTTCTAGTGATGTCCCTTTTATGTGTGAGGGTTACGTGTTGTTTAGGGCTGATCGGGTGGGCCATGCCGGTGGCGTAGTCATCTATATCAGTGAGAAATTTACCTTTAAATGTATCCATGTCAGTCGAGATGATAGTACAGTAGAATCAGCTTTCATTGAGATTACTGTTCGAAAATGTAAGAATAAAGCTCTCATCTGCTGCATATACAGACCCCACCGCCAAACCCATTTCGGAGACCTTATGAGAACGCTGGCAGTCCTATCCGTTGGGTATCAAAATGTTATTATAACAGGAGATCTTAACAGCAATATGATAACCGAAAATCTTGTTCACTATGACTTTAATTCAATTGGATTGAAATTGGTCAACAGTCTCGCACCTACCTATTTTACAAATACTAATAGCTCATTGTTAGATGTATTCTTTGTTAGTGATTTGTCAAAAGTTCTTTTATATGACCAATTATGTGTTCCTGCTTTCTATAAACATGACCTGATATTTATGACGTATGATTTTATCTCTGACAACATGCCAGCTGTAATTAGTTATAGGGATTATAAGTCACTTAATTACGATAACTTGCAGGCTGAATTTGACAATTATGACTGGACCCTCATTTACAACTTGACACCTGCAGAAGACCAACTATTACTTTTAAACTCTAATGTTAGGCAACTATTTGAGAAGTGTGTCCCAGTTAGAACTAAAATTCTAAAGCCAGCAGACCAGCCTTGGTTTACCTTGGAAATAAAGGGACTAATTCGATTGCGGGACGCAGCCTATAAGCGCTGGAATAGATATCGAACTGACCACTTGTACAATATTTTTAAACAGTTCAGAACTGATGTCACGAGAAAAATAGCAGAGTCCAAACGAAGGTTTTATAACCATAAATTTGGAAATGCATATACGTATGGTCAGGTTTGGAAGGAGCTTAGAGGTATGGGGATTGGCAAACAAACTCAGGCTGCTAAGTCAGACCTAGATGTGGATGCTCTCAATGAAAAGTTTGATCGCGTCAATTTTTCTAGTCCTCCTCAAAATATGTACCTGAATTCGACAACCATCTGTGATTATATCTTTAGCTTTATGTGTGTCCGTCCAAGTGATGTTCTTAAATGTTTACTAAGTGTAAAATCCAATGCAGAAGGTCTGGACAACATTAGCCCCAAATTCGTAAAAATATTGGTACCAAAGTTAATTTATCACATCTCCCACATCTTTAATACTATATTCACCACTTCTACGTTCCCCGAAGTGTGGAAAAGGGCTAAGATACTTGTTAAGACTCATCGAGTTTCATAATATAAGTATTATCGCAATTACGAATGTCGAACAAAGAATCATATATCATAACACTTGCTGCCGATACTGCAATTATACAGCTCGACCGTCAGTATGCTTAACAGTCATCAATCTGCCGACGCAGCGAAAATAGCTGACTCCACAATTCGGAAATAGAGCAATAACTCAGCACTGCATATAGCACTTTGACCCACTGCGAGTTATGAAGAATAGCTGTAATTTCATTTCCCCTTTCTACATATTTTTGTTAACGTAAACACTTTTGTACCTATAAATACCGTTAAGTTTGTTCAATAAAATCAGTCTCAATCTCAGAATACCACTGACTGTTACTCATCTACCATCGCAATCAACAGAGGCTGTCGCTTTAGTCTTCAGATCCTCATCTTGCGCACCATTCTCCGCCGTCCACCTAGTTCCAAGTGCTGGGTGCGACACCTAATCAGTAGACAGTTTATGTGCTGTATACTACCCAACCCCCCGATACACAATTCCTGTGACCAGGCGAAGTAACGCCACTCACGCTAAGGATAACGTATTAACATTTGGTGACCCCGACGTGATCTCACCAAGAGATCACACCATAGAACACAACGTTGGAGATATCTTCCATACGAGTCCTTTTGCCCAAGTCATCAACAAGGTGACAGATTAAGGACACCTGAGAAAAGTCGACTCAGGAAGTTGGAAGACTGGTCAACAAGGCGACCAGTTCCGTCAACGATTTGATAAAATCGTTTGTGATCCCAGCAGGAAAGGATTCGTGAATCCAATCCCGGACACATTCTCAAAGTTGTCAACACGCGACACTTTGATAACCAACACCATCCTCACAGCAAGTGCCATCGTGGCCACAGAGGGACACCTGAGATCGAACCTATCGACTCAGGATCAATAAAGGACCGGTCAACAAGGCGACCACCTTTATCCACCATTACTGTTCAGTTTCTGACCAAATCTGGTTGCGAATCGGAGCGTATCCAGCGTAAGCGAATAAAATACTCCCACCGGGTCAGAAACACAGAACAAGATCAAAATGGTTAACAGCATGGGTGAAGAGAATCCTTCATCGGACATTCAAAAGATTTTAAATGGACAACAAGAATTAGGCAATGACATTGCTAGGTGCATCAATAATTTCAAGAAGGATGGACCTGCACGGAAACAAAAGCCTGAATATTTTGAAGCCCGATTATTGGCAATTAATGAAGCCTGGGAGATGTTTAAAGAAAATGAGACTCATCTGCCAGACTCACAGAAAGGATCTAAGTACGAGAAGTATGCAAACGATCTTCGATCGACTTACGAGAAATATACCAAGATCTTTCAGGAAGGTCTTGACTTACTCTTAGCCAGTAGCAGCAAGGAGGATGAAAGTTCGGTCAAGACTTGGCAGCCACCCATGACAGAAGTCAGCGACAAAAGGCTAGCCTCACTATGCCGACGCCAAGGAGAGGTTATTGAATCCCTTAGAATGGCGCTAAAGGAGTACGCGACGGTAAAGGGTCAAGCCTCCACTAACTTCATAAGTTCTTTGTGGGCACAAGTACAAGAGGTCCATCTAAAAATTTATGAAGAATTTGACAACCCGATAGAAAAGGGCTACAACAAGGAAGCCTACGGGACGTTACAAGTGGAAGTGCAAAAGGCGCTCATGGCTGGGCCAAGTGCATCTGCCACAAACAGCACTGATGTGCAACTGCCAAGAATAAACATTCCGAAATTCGATGGAGAACTGTTAAAATGGAGACAATTCTTCGATTTATTCTCATGCATGGTTCATGAAACCAACATGCCCACCATAAAGAAAATGTGGTACCTAAAAACCGCACTTACCGGTGATGCAGAAAGGTTGATTCGGCATATAGAACTCAAGGAAGACAATTATAAAGAAGCTTGGGAAATACTTGTTGATTCGTATGACAAACCAAGACAGCTTGCAAATACTGTAATTCGCAAATTGTTGCATCAACAGGCATCTTGTGATAGCGCAAAGTCATTGCAGGAATTATATATAACAACGATTGAGTCTCTCGCCTCCTTGAAGGGCCTAGGCATCGACATATCCACATGGGATCCAATTTTAGTCGTGCTCCTGACAGACAAGCTCGACATGAATAACCGGGCTTTGTATGAGCAATCACTTGGAAGCGCGACTGAGATCCAACCATTACATACAATGATAGATTTTTTGGATCAAAGAGTACGAGTCCTAAACACAGGAAAATCGGAAAAATCGTCGAAAAGAGAGCCAAAGAACTCAACGTGTGCGTCGTCAACAACTGGAAAGTTCTCTGCATGTGAATTCTGTAAAAAGGAAGCCCATCCCCTATATAGATGTGAAGACTTCCGATCTAGGCCCACATCTGAAAGATTAAATTGGGTACTGAAACAAAAAATGTGCGTCAAATGCTTCGGTACTGATCACAAAACAAAGGACTGCCGTAGTCGAAAGTGTTTTAAGTGCAAGAAGGATCACAATACTCTGCTTCATCTCGACACTACAGTAGAGCCTCGTACACCAATTGTAGGGGCGGCGAGTAATAAGAATTATAATCTACTCGCCACGGCTAAGGTTGCAGTACAGGCCAACAATGGGCAGTGTGCAAACTTTAGAGCACTACTGGACTCTGGATCACAGATAAATCTGATTACAGAGCGAATGGCTTCAATGTTATCACTAAAGCTTCACAATGCTAAGTTACGAATTGAAGGCATTGGAGGACTCCCGAAAACTAGTAAGGCACGAGTCAACATACTAGTTAAATCACTTCATAGTGGGTTCACACAACGGATTGAAGCTTTTGTGTTACCCCAAATAATACCTGATCAGCCAGCCCAGCCACTTTCGCTAGCGGCTACAAAGTTATCCAAGGGAATGGCCTTGGCGGATCCCAACTTTGACAAACCAGGAAAAATAGACCTGCTCATTGGTGCAGAGCACTATTATTCTTTGCTGCTCCCAAACCAGAAGAACTTCACCACCAAAGGTCCAATTCTGCAAAACACAAAGTTTGGCTGGATCGTAGCTGGTAAGGTGAATGCTACTGACAGTTCGTCTGCCGTCTGCGCGATTAATTCCATACAAGAAACCAATGAGTTAATAGAAAAATTTTGGACATTGGAAAACTTGGACACAACCGAAAAACATCGGTCTCCCATAGAAGCATATTGCGAGAAGCATTTCATGGGAAATTTAAGGACAGCAGCAGATGGAAAATTCATTGTAAAACTCCCGTTCTCTGAACAATCTTCAGCCCTGGGGGAGTCAAGGGAAATAGCTACGAAAAGGTTTCTCGCATTGGAGCGAAGAACATCAGCAGAAGTTTGGAAAGGGTATTCTGCCTTCATGGATGAGTATGAAAAATTGGGACACATGAAAAGTGTAGGTCCAGCACAGATTCCCAAAAGTCATTACTTCATACCTCATCACTGTGTCCTCAAACCGGACAGCACTACCACAAAATTACGGGTAGTATTTGACGCATCATGCAAAACATCGAGCGGAAAATCTCTCAATGATATCTTGCATGCCGGCCCAACCGTACAAAGTGAGTTATTCGCGATACTTTTACGCTTCAGAACTCACAAGTATGTGTTCACAGCGGACATAGAGAAAATGTACCGTCAAGTCTGGATAAACCCGGATGATCAGTTTTATCAGCTCATCGTCTGGAGAAGTAATCCATCAGAGGATCTTAAGTACTATCGCTTGAAGACTGTAACATACGGAACCACCTCCGCTCCGTTTCTGGCAACAAAATGCTTAAACCATTTAGCACTCATATCAAAGGCCACTCACCCCTTGGGATCAGGTAAACTCCGAGATGACTTCTACGTGGACGACTGCCTCACTGGATCCAATTCAATTGCCGAAAGCATTCAAATTCGCGATGAGCTAAACAAAATCCTAGTTCCAAATGGATTTAAACTCCGCAAATGGTGCTCAAACAACGAACAATTGTTACAAGGAATTCCAAAGGAAGACATTGTTAGTGATGTCAAACTAGATGAATCGTTTGAACATTACAGCGTAAAAACGCTGGGTCTCATTTGGATGCCTAAGAAAGATCACCTATGCGGAAGGACGCAAAAGAGCCACTCTACCAAGATTACGAAAAGAGTTGTCTGCTCGGAGTTGGCACAAATTTTTGACCCCTTAGGGTTATTTGCACCAGTTGTAGTAAAAGCAAAAATCTTTTTGCAGCAACTTTGGGAAACCAAACTTGAGTGGGATGATGAGTTACCAGAGGATCTTCAAACAGAATGGAAAAATTACCGGGATGATCTTTTAACCCTGGATACGATAACGATTCCTCGTCACATATATGATGGAAAAATTCCAGTCACCCAAGAGCTACACACCTTTGTTGATGCATCGGAACGTGCGTACGGAGCAGCAATCTACGTTCGGGCAACATACAAAAATAACCAGGTCTCAGTTAGATTACTCTGTTCGAAATCACGAGTAGCTCCAAAGGCTCAGCAGACACTACCCCGATTGGAACTATGTGCTGCAGTGTTAGGAGCCGAACTAAGCGACAAGGTCAGAAAGGACCTATCGTTCGATAGCAGCGTGGCAGGATACTACTGGAGTGATTCCATGGTGGTGTTATCATGGATTAATGCTGCTGCATCTACCTATCACACATTTGTGGCCAATAGAATAGCCAAAATTCAGGCAATAACAAGCCAAGCGCAATGGCGTCACGTGTCATCTGCAAACAATGCAGCTGACGTTCTGTCAAGAGGCATCCTCGCCAGCAAGTTAGGCGACCATAATCTGTGGTTCTATGGGCCACTATTTCTACATGGATCGTCAAGCCAGTGGACCAGCACTCCGGACCTCAAGCCGAGCGATCTAGAAAGAAGGACAAAATATATAAGTTTACCGATCTCCCCAACCACAATCGGAGAAGAGATCTACAGCTGTAAGCACAATAATTCGTTCTACAAATTGCAGCGAATAGTGGCGTACATGTTACGGTTCTGCTACAAATCTAACAGATCGCCAACATCAACGATACTCACCGCGGAATTGCATCAAGCCCGAATTGTGATTCTACGTACCATCCAACAAGTGGAGTTCGCTGCAGAGTTAATCCAGCTGCAGCGCTATAGGACGGTGGACAAGAAAAATCGACTAGTTTCACTATCTCCCATACTTGGCAATGATGGTCTTATAAGAGTTGGAGGAAGGCTAGAAAACTCTGCACTTCCCTACGAATCTAAGCATCAGATTCTATTGCCGTACAATGATCCTATTGTAAAAATGTTGCTACGAGAGACGCATGAGGACAACATGCACTGCGGGGCTCAAGCACTACGAGCAATCGTGCGACAACAGTACTGGATTCTCAACGAAAAGATCATGTCCAGAAGCATTATTCACAACTGTGTGAGATGCACTAGAGCAAGGCCCAAGCTGATGCAACAGATCATGGGAGACCTCCCAGCTGAACGAGTCACACAAGCACGCCCATTTTTAAAGTCCGGCGTAGACTATTGTGGTCCCTTTTGGATTCATCACAAAATCCGAGGAAAAAGACCCGACAAAGCATACATCGCCGTATTTTGCTGTTTCTCCACAAAGGCCGTGCATCTTGAATTGGTAAGCGATTTAACCACAAACGCATTCTTAGCGGCCTTAAGGAGATTTCTGAGCCGCCGCGGCAGATGTCAGACAATCCATTGCGATAACGCAACTAATTTTGTTGGGGCTAACAACCAGCTTAAGGAATTGGAAACGACACTCTTCACGGAAAGGGCTATGGATAGAATTATAAGTCAATGTAGCAGAAGACAAGTTGACTTTAAATTCATACCGCCACGAGCACCATCATTCGGAGGCCTTTGGGAGGCAGCCGTAAAATCCGCCAAAAAACTGTTATTGACAACCAGCTCTACGGCGTCATTGACGTTTGAAGAGTTAAACACAGTAATAATTGAAGTTGAAGCAATCTTAAACTCACGACCAATCACACCTATATCTAATGATCCCACAGACATGGCGGCCCTCACTCCAGGACACTTCCTAATTGGCGAACCACTAACGGCTCCACCTGACATTAATGCCGATCGCAAGCCAAATTCACTTGTAAAGCGCTGGGAATTGGTTTCCAGGCTGAAGCATTTATTCTGGAACCAATGGTCAGCCGAGTACTTACAAGAGCTTCAGGCTCGGCACAAGTGGAAGACAGAAGCACAAAACGTCAGAGAAGGACTGATGGTGGTGGTAAAAGAAGATAATTTACCAGTAATGAATTGGCCACTGGGTCGAGTAATTAAAACTTATCATGGTGCGGATAATCGCGTTCGGGTTGTTGATGTAAAAACAGCATCTGGGATATTTAAGAGGCCCATCACTCGGTTGGCGCCATTATTCCCAGAAGAGAGCGGTGGCAAGCGCCAAAGGCCCGAAGCTGAATCCCGTCTGGAACCTGATGAACCACCTGTACGTCGGAAAAAAGTAGTGATGGGCAGCACAGTCTCAGTCCTACTGGCGCTGCTGTTGATCCTGCCGGTAGCACTGGCGCAGACTGTCAATATTACGCGTTTCACAGACCACCCCGGAATATTCTATGAACGACTCGGCACGTCAAGAACGGCAATTTCGGAATGGACCATAATTGCCTATTATGATTTGAAACCATATTGGAGCGATATGAGAATATTGTCCACTGGGATCAAGGAGCTCAGGCACAAGTGTTCTGAGTTGCATAACGAAAACGCATGCAACTCTATATTTGAGCATTTTCAACATATATATGGCGAGCTACAAGAAGGAAGCTATCTGATTAACCATTCCCGACAGCGGAGATCACCACTTGATATAGTAGGTAACGTGGCTAACTCACTATTTGGTGTACTTGACGCCAGGTACGCAGACGACATGGCCAAAGTCATAAATGAAGTGAAATATAGAGAAGACGTGTTGATGATGCTACTCAAAAACCAAACGTCGATCTTGGATTCTACAATAAACGTAGTCAGAAAAAGCAAGTCATCCACTGATAACCGCATCAGAAATTTGGAGCATCAACTAGCAACCCTCAACAAGGAACGAGGCAGATATCAAGGCGACCACTTACAGCAAGCATTTGTAATCTTAACTGCCCAGCTAACTCTACTGGCAACTGGAATGCAGCGGATGCAAGCGGAAATCGCCAGCGTTCTTACCGACGTTCGTCATCGAACCATCAGTCCCATGCTGGTAACTCCTAGGCAGCTAAGAGACCAATTAGACAAAATTCGGGATCATCTACTTCCGGATCAGATGTTGCCGGTCTCATCAGAAAATGTAATGGAACTCTATAAAATCATGCGCGCTGAGGGAACCACAACTACAGATCATGTTATATTCAAAATAACAGTGCCTCTGGTAGCAACAGCGCAGCAGGAAGTCTTCAGTATCATTCCCATCCCGACGTGGAAATCAGGAGGCTGGAATCGATTCGACATTAAGACACCCATCATAGCTGTAAATTCCCACAGAGATCAATTCATGGGTCTTACTGAGGATGAGTTCGAGCAATGTCTAGTATTATCCAACAACGAACACATTTGCTTTAACCATCAAGCCGCATTCAACGCTGAAACTCGGTGTGAGTTTCAGCTATTCAACAACAAATCTGAAACACTCTGTGAGATTATTAAGTCGAAAGCAGAGTTGATTTGGTTAAGAACGCATCAACGAAACAGATGGATGTTTGCGACCCACAACCAAATAGAACTTCAAGCTGTATGCAAGGGAATACCATCCACCATTCACCTGGATGGATCGGGCTTATTGTCTCTGTCCCCGGGCTGCACCGCACGAAACGCCAACATTAGTATTAGCACATTCAGCACGATGATCACCGAATCACATTTAGCGTATATTCGTTTTGGCAATATAACAACACCCGTTGTGGAAGATACATCAGAGTCAGCTCGAGAGACTGCAACTCAACCATCTGAAACAGACGAACTGGATCGTCTACAACAAAGGCTGGCTAAGCTAAAGGACACAGCATGGTCAAATCAATTTACCACCGTGCAGCATCATCAAGTAGCCGCGTATACTGCGTTAGTAATATCAATAATATTAATCATTGCATATAGTCTCCGAAAGCGATTCGTCAACTGGAATCCACGAAAACGTACCGGCAACAAGGAAGAGAACGACGAGCAGCAAGCACCGGAACCTACCCCACGCAGTTTTGCGTTCAACATTAGCGATGGTTGAACAACTGTTCAACGGCCGGGAGAATGTTAAGACTCATCGAGTTTCATAATATAAGTATTATCGCAATTACGAATGTCGAACAAAGAATCATATATCATAACACTTGCTGCCGATACTGCAATTATACAGCTCGACCGTCAGTATGCTTAACAGTCATCAATCTGCCGACGCAGCGAAAATAGCTGACTCCACAATTCGGAAATAGAGCAATAACTCAGCACTGCATATAGCACTTTGACCCACTGCGAGTTATGAAGAATAGCTGTAATTTCATTTCCCCTTTCTACATATTTTTGTTAACGTAAACACTTTTGTACCTATAAATACCGTTAAGTTTGTTCAATAAAATCAGTCTCAATCTCAGAATACCACTGACTGTTACTCATCTACCATCGCAATCAACAGAGGCTGTCGCTTTAGTCTTCAGATCCTCATCTTGCGCACCATTCTCCGCCGTCCACCTAGTTCCAAGTGCTGGGTGCGACACCTAATCAGTAGACAGTTTATGTGCTGTATACTACCCAACCTCCCGATACACAATTCCTGTGACCAGGCGAAGTAACGCCACTCACGCTAAGGATAACGTATTAACAATACTCCCGATTCCTAAAACTAAAAATGAATTTCGACCCATCTCAATACTCCAATTTCTGTCCAAGTCATTTGAACGCCTGGTTGCCCAGCAAATTCAGTTACACCTGGAAAATAACTGTATCCTCAGCAACAAGCAATCTGGGTTCAAAAAAAATAGAAGCTGTACTACTGCCATCTTAAAGATTTCTGAAGACATACGCCAGCAGATTGACGAAAGTAAAGTGACACTATTAACCCTTCTTGACTTTAGCAAAGCTAAAGTCCCTTAGTCCAAATTAATGAATGTATTAGAATTAGCAACAATGAAATCCAAAAAATAAGTAATTGGGCGGAGGCGAACGGACTGCATCTAAATCCCAGTAAAACAAAATGCTTATTCATATACAAAAGACCTATAAACCCAAGTTTACTTCCAAAAGTTAATGTTAACAACGTAGCTATTAATTATGTTGAAAGGGCCACAAATCTTGGCATAGAATTTAACTCAACGCTGACGTGGGATGACCATATTACTAAGGCCACTGGGAAAACCTATGCTATACTTAGGCAGCTTTCTATAACCCGGAATCTTATACCTCAGAACATCAGAATGTTAGTAGCTAAAGCTTGCGTAATACCAACTCTATTTTACGGACTTGAAATTTTTGCATCCTCCGACGCATCCAGTTTGCGAAAGCTGAAAGTTGCGTTTAACTCAATAGCGCGATATATTTTTAACTTGGATCGCACAGCGCATGTAACAGCTTACTCCTCAAAGATTTTCGAGCTAAGTTTTGAGTCCTGGATTAAGTTTAGAACTCTTTTATTTTTACATAAGCTGATATCCAGAAAGGAACCAAAGTACCTAACTGAACTCTTGCAAATGTCAGTCTCTGCTAGAACCAATAATATGATCTCCAAACGTTTAAAACTAGGATCGGCAGAAAAACACTTCTTTATTCAAACTGTTCGCTACTGGAATGATCTTCCAAATAATTTAAAAAACATTAAAAATGAAACCCAATTTAAAACTAAATTATTTTCTCACCTTCTTGGCACACTCTAATTTTAACTTTTAACTTTAATTTTAGCTTTAATTCCTTATGTTTGTTCACTTTTAAGATTTTTATTGTTAGTTTGTAAGACAAAATGATTAATGTTAAATGTTATATCTATAGTGACTGGTGCCATAATTAAAAGGCTTCACCTTGCCTGTAGCACCAGGATAAAACTAAAATAAATAAATAAATAAAGTAAATTGAAATGATGTTCGCCCTGGAACGGTAAACGCAGTCAACGGTTTTGCTTCCAATTTAGAAATTAAATTTGCTTTTGGAAGACGGGCGAAAATGCCTTCGATGCTTTGCAACGGATACGCATCTTTTTTTGTAGCATCATTGAGTTTCCGGGCGTCAAGGCATAACCGAACTTTATTTGGCTTTACTACGAGGCGCATGGGTGAACTCCAAGCGCTTTGCGACGGCTCGATCACCCCTAACTTGAGCATCCGGTCAATTTCCGAGCTTTTCTACAGCAGACTGACAGGATAGTACCGCTGTTTTACTTGCTTACTATCACCAATGTCAATACTATGCTTTATTAAAGCGGTGCGACCTAACCCCTGCTTTTCAAAATTTGGAAACATCTCCTTAACAGCCTCAAGTTGTTGTCTTTCCTGAATAGTTAACGGAAGTTGATCTTCACCTGGGTCTAGTTCTACGTCCTCGTTCAAGATTCAAAGCCCGCCAGAAGTCTATTCCTAGTATTAATCTTTGGGCTATTGAAGGGATAATGTATAGTTTAATATCTTTTTCCCTCTCCTGATATTTAACTTTTACTCTCAGTATTCCCCGCACTTGATGCAACTTGGATTTTAGAAATTTTGGATACTTAGAAAAATCCAAAAGCGCTAGCGGAGATCTGAGACAACTTATATTTGCTCCAGTGTCAAGCAAACCTAGTTCCTCGAATTCCAAAAATGTTACGCTTGCATAACTGCGTCGGTCAATGTTATTTTGAAAAACCGTTGAAACAATCATTTTCTTCTTTCTTTTCAATGAACGAAAATAGGATCGCATTCGAATTGTATTTCGGCGACTTTTTCTTTCTAATCCTGCAAAAATTCTTTCTCGTACTAAATTATAGTTTCTTAATCTTTCGTGATAGGGCTTAAAAGGTAATTTTTCTTCCGATTTTAATTCTTGATCTAATTCACTTTTTAATATTCTAACATTTTCAAAATTGCTAACAGGGTTAGTTTCTACTTTTGGCCGCTTTTCCGCCTTTCGCTTGCAGTTTTTGCAGTTTGGTGTATAAGACTGCGGATCTCCGCAGATGTAACAAAACACTTTCTTTGCAGCCAAACACTGTTTCCAAAGGTGGCCGGGAGCCTCACAGCTCCAGCACAGTAGAGAAGCTGTGCGAGCAATAGCTGAAATTTCGTTCTCTTCTCCAGCTTCTGGAGTTTCATTAGGTTGTTGGTCATCTAATGCGTAAACTCGATATGGAGCAGGCTTTGCTTGTGGCGGACGTGCTCTACCTACGTCTCTGAGGAAATGTTCCCGCTTATGAACTAACCGGCGTAACTCGGAAATAGATGAGATCTTTTCAAACAACAGTCTCTCTTTCATGTCTATCACCAAATTTCCATGTATCACCTCTACTAGTTCATCTTCGCCAAAACTTACTGATAGTCTATCCATGAGCTTACAAACACTTTCGTAAAACGTATCGAATGACTCTCCCTGCTTTTGTTTACGTGAGCGAATTTGTTCTCTTAATTCCGTAGCCGATCTACTCTCCCGATACTGTTCTCTAAAAGCAGCACAAAATTCACTCCAGTTAAACGTTTGTACCCTCTTGTGGTATCTCCAGAACCAACTGCTGGCTTTACCTATTAAAAGCTGATGAATATTTCGACTAATAATTTCTAAGTCTCCATCAAAATGTTCTATTGTTAATATTTTCACTCTATAAAGGAATTCTTCCACTGATAACCCCTCGACCGATCCATCGAACCTTACCCCCCATTTTTGTAAAACATCTGAAATTTTATGTGGCTCCAATGAATGCGTACTCCTAGCTGACCTATAACTCGGTTGAGAAATTGGAGATATGTTTTTTAGGCTATTGTCGCGGGTTGAGCTATTATACTTCCAGATCCTTAAAGGGATGATTAGACTCGAGTTACCGTGTCTCGGACAATTGTTTCTATATCTCCTACCGGTACAGAAGCTACCGCAGGGGGATTAGTCTGTCTTCTTGACCTCGGCGGTCGGCCTCTTCTAGCTGGCGCGTTTGTGATTTGATTGGCGTGCGACCTGGCTCCTTGATTCGTAGGAGTACTACCTGGTGGATTGGCGTTAGCTTGGTTAGATATTTCCGACGGATCTTCTATCATAATTAAAGCTTCGGCTTCTTCTGGTACTTGTGGGTCAGTGGCATCTAGTCGTGTAGCTAATGAACGTGTACACATACGAGATCCTGTTGCAACAATTCTCTTTTGTTTACTTGGTGCCGCCATCTTAGCGTTGGGTAAATGGTTACCGACTACCACCTTCCACTCCTTTAATTGAACTGGAACTAAGCAGCTGGGACATTCTTTATGAACCTGCACCCGCGTTTCCACACAATTCTTATGGAAAACATGATTACATGAAGTAATAGCACAAGGTTGCGTGTTTAACATAACTTCACTGCAAATTATGCAGATATTCTCTGCAGAATCCATCTGCTGCTGTGCCTTGTTCACCTCAAAACTATGTTCTAGTGGCATTTTTTTTTTTTTTAATAACAATTTATTTCTGATGACTTTTTCTGGGAGACATAAATAACGATAAATATGTTCTGGCTTTTCTACAACTTTTGGTGCTTTAGAATTTATATGTTTTGGGCTATTGTAACTATGAATGTTTTTATTAAATGAACAGCTACTATATAACTTTACAAAACGGAATTCCACGGATAACAAAACACAATTGCATTTTTATTATATTCCAGTAGAATACCTATGGTGAAAATTATCAAATATTGCTCACTAACAAAATCACTGTTCAAGAAATTTACGTTTTTATTTTATTCAAGTAGAAAATATGCTGACAAAATAAATCTACGAGTAATCTCGGTCGAAAGCTTGCGAATATTCGAAAACTCGATTTCCAAAGATGTATAGACAAATTTTACTCAACTTCCTTAATTATCACAAAATGGCAAATTTCTATCGAAGAATAAAAGAGCTGCATAATTAATGTATATTGTAAATATTTTTTCTCGTCCCTACGGTCGAATCCTATCAGCATTCGCTAATGACGGATCATGTCTAGCAGAAAACCTATGTTTTTATTTTAACCCTATTTACAACCTGCATTAATCCGGGGTTAGTATTTAATTAACTTAACGTTCATTAATTAATACATGCCCCACGTTTTGGGCGCCAAAAACTTGTAGCGTAGGTAACGTAAAAAGTACCATAAAAAAACTAGTAAACCAGAAAAGGGAAGAGTACACGATATTTGTAGTTGGCCAGAGGGGAGGTCTTAGATGTTGATTGACATACCCCTGTTCATTACCCTCCCAACCATAGCCCGCTATTTAAATAGATGTCTCAGCAGACCCCAAATGTATTTATAATTGCATCATTTAATTATGCTCCCATGCCATCAGAAATAATTAAAATTTAAAACTTCATTCTTATAAACAATAATAATATTAATATTTAATAATATTCAAAAATATTCACAATCCATTTCGTACTCCAACACATTTCAATTATAACTCAAAAAGGGTTTCCTTAAGTTATTTTGTTTAACCTAACGAAATTCCACAAATATTTGTTGCTTAAATTATTTATTCCCTATAATTCATGATTATTTAATTTTATATATATATTTTTTTTGTTTATTAAATGTCCTATTTATTTAGACCTTGGTTTGTTCCCTAAAGTATAAAATTTGTTTGGATTGAATTAATTATTTCATATTTCCTTTAATTAATATGGATGGCAGTGTGTGTGGCTTTTATTGGGTGTGTACCGTACCAATCAATTTTTTACATTTTTTAAAAAAAAAAATTACATTAATTTAATTTCTAATATAAATTTTAGAAAAATATTTCGGAAATTATTTCTTTAAGTGTATTCATTTCAATTTATTTTCGGATTTCTTTTAGTTTATTTTCATTTTTATACCCGTTACTCGTAGAGTAAAAGGGTATATTGTATTCGTGCAAAAGTATGTAACAGGGAGAAGGAAGCGTTTCCGACCCCATAAAGTATATATATTCTTGATCAGGATCACTAGCCGAGTCGATCTAGCCATGTCCGTCTGTCCGTCTGTCCGTCCGTCTGTCTGTATGAACGCTGAGATTTCGGAAACTATAAAAGCTAGAAGGTTGAGATTTCACACACATATTCTTGGGCTTCCTACGCAGCGCAAGTTTGTTTCATCGATGTGCCACGCCCCCTAACGCCAACAATCGCCATAAACGATTTTCAAATGTGTCTGGAGGCCACATCTTTTAAGATTTTAAAAATATATAAACGCAATTTTATAGTGTTTATTAATACCTATCGAAATGTAGAAGACATTTTTCAAATCGGACCATTCATTAAAAAGTTATACGCAATCAAAATTGTTTATATATCTATCTCCCTCGCACTCCCTTTAGCGCCAATAGATAGTCGGGACACCAAATCGAGTACAGCGTTCGCACTCCCTTTAGCTGAGTGACGGGTATTAGATAGTCGGGACACCAACCCGACTATAGCGTTCTCTCTTGTTTTAAATTACATAGTAATAGTAGTAACAATTTTATTGGGGAGTTGCTCTACTAATTGTTTTCTTTTAATTCGGTTTATAATTTGGTTTCTTATAATTCCTTTCAATACCGGGTTTTTCCTCTAAGTTAATGTAATTGCCTGTCTTAAAAAAAAATCAACGTAGTTTAATTGCAGCTTAGGAAAGATCTCTATTTTGTCTTTTATTTAGTTTTGTTTAGACATGGTTAAGCTTTTATTTACCGCATAAATTTCACTAGTGCGATATTTGCACTCCGATAAGAAAAACATGTAAAAGAATCTTGAAAAAAAAAACATCCAAAAGATCGGTGCGAACGACTGAAAAGCTTACATGAACGTGTACATAATTTTTTTACACTGCTCAAAACAAAGTTAAAATGGGATACGCACTCGACGAATTTTGTTGTTATTTTTTTTTGGTTGTTGTTTGTTTATGACTCACCCATTGCTCCTCGAAGAAGGCCTTCTTGATTATGCTGGATTTTGTTGATTAGGGATTTAGGGAGAAAATATAATTCGCAAATTTAATTTACATGTTTTAAATTATTTAACTACTATTTTACTCTTTTAACTTTTATTCTTGTTTTGTTTTTCGGTAGTTGCAATTAATCGATGTTGGGTTTTTTTTTGTTTGAGTTTGTTTTGTGTTATTAACTTTATTGATAGTACTCCATTTAGGGAGTTATCTCTCTCACTGAAGCAATTCATTTTTTTCTGTGTGCCATTTTTGGCTGCGGGTTTGATTTGGTTTCAGATTCTATTTTTCACCTGCTCGTACCCACACACCACCACTTTGCCAATGCGATTTATAATTAAGCTTTATTTGGTCAAACTATGTATTATGTTTTTATCTGGGTTCTGTTTTTGCCAGTATTCTTTTTTTTTAATTTTAACTAGCTGTAGCTTTTTTTTTATTGTTTTAATTTAATTGATTTTACTTTGTTAAGTGTGCACTTAAAAAATATATAGAAAATAACACTTTCGTTTTTTTTTTTTTTTTTTTAAACTAGGATTAGGGTTTTAACTGGGTGATATTTTTAGAATTTGTTCAGTAATTTTTCACACGAATTTTCTGCAACTGTCGCCTGTGATCTGCGGCAATTTTCCTCGCTGCCAACGGCTTTCGTTGCGCCCTTCTGTCTTGCGGCGTGAAAATTGAAGACGGCTTTTCCAGCATGAAAATTGGAAAGCAGTGTATCGGGCTGCTAGTATAGCTAAATAAAAAGAACTCTGGTTAGGAAAACTTCTTGTCTGCCTTAAGCTAGTCATAATTACCAATTTTCCTCGTGGTTCTGTTTGCGTTTGTGACTGTTCTTTATTTATGCGTACTACAGGGCTTTTTCTGGCCGTGTAGACGCCGATAAGGGATAACACAAGCAGAGCTAAAAATGTGCAAAATGTTATTGCAAGTTTAAAGAGCTTTCTAGCCCAAAATATTTACCTTGCTGGCATGCAAATCCTATAGTGGGCTTTTATTTATGACTTTATTGCACCTATTACTTAGGATGCAATGGTAAATTTTAGATTAAGGTTTAAAGCACATGTGGCTTTAACCTTGTTTTTTTTTTTCAGTAGTTTATTCTTGGGGAAGCTTTTCGTCTGATCAGCGTGATGGGTTTTCAGAAAAGAAATCGAGGCTCAATGCGATGGGCCCGACGAACTCTTCTCTGACTTCGCATTCGGTATTCACCATCTGGTGAGTGATACCTGTCACTTGAAAGAGTTGCCAGACCAGTAATCGATATCAACTATCGCTATTGCTATAGGGCGCCTAATTATTTGATTTTTGAATGCCAACTGATTGTATTTTTGTTAAATGGCAGCCTTTACAGAGTAAGGGGTATAAATAATATAATCTATTAGAAATTCAATATGTAGTGTTGGAAAAATATTCATTATCACGAAAGACTAGGAAAAGCAACAGCACAACAAGTAAAAAGCGAAAAAAAAATTAGTTGCTCGGCCAGTTTTGCCCTTGAAAAAGTTGTGATGGTGTTAGTATTTATACGATTGTAGGCACATCTGCAAATTTCCGCAGCTAATTTTAACACACAACTAACCAACTAATTGTGGGACTTTTTGGGATCATCACTAAATCCTTAGCTTAACATAAAAAGACGTTCACAAAATAGACACATAACATGTATTATTTCAAATTGATGTAACGAGAACAATTTCACAAGTACGATTATTATAACATCTTGATTTATAGATAATACCTTCAACTTCAAAATCCATATCACAGAATATTAATTTGGACACGAAATATGATAAATACACGCTTTCAAAGTTTAATGTTGCTTCGTCTTTAGGTTTATTTTTAGAAAGTATCGATAGTTTTCCAGAAAAATCTGGTATGCCACGAAGAAGCTTGGGCATTTTTGAGACAAACTCCGTAAATAGAGTTTAAATATTTTCTGATCGGTTTTTTGATTTTTGGCCTCTGACGGAACCACTGTGCACTGGTCAAATCAATTTGAGAACCTACCTGGCCACACTCATGATGTCAATAAGGATAGAAATGGTCCGGTTGCTATCCTTAAAACTCAGCTTGTTTCAGGATCCCAAATATATTTGATTTCTGAACGAATGGCTTCAAGTCGTTAAAACTCCATGCTCCTTCATTGCGTACTGAGGGTATTGAAAGCAATCCAGAAACCAGAAGAGCAAGAGATGCTGTTGAACGACATAGAGCCAAGACGTGTTTTTATACCCGTTACTCGTAGAGTAAAAGGGTATATTGTATTCGTGCAAAAGTATGTAACAGCTAGAAGAAAGCGTTTCCGATCCTATAAAGTATATATATTCTTGATCAGGATCACTAGCCGAGTCGATCTAGCCATGCCCGTCTGTCCGTCTGTCCGTCCGTATAAACGCTGAGATCTCGGAAACTATAAAACCTAGAAGATTGCAATTTTACATGCAGATTTTAGGAGTTCCTACGCAGCGCAAGTTTGTTTCAAAAAGGTGCCACGCCCCCCCTAACGCCCACAATCGCCATAAACGATTTTCAAATGTGTCTGGAGACCACAACCTTTAAGATTTTAAAAATATGTAAACGCAATTTTATAGTGTTTATTAATACCTATCGAAATGTAAAAGACATTTTTCAAATCGGACCATCCATTAAAAAGTTATACGCAATCAAAATTGTTTATATATCTGAGATGGAGGGAGACCTCGCACTCTCTTTAGCTGAGTTACGATTATTAGATAGTCGGGACACCAACCCGAGTACAGCGTTCGCACTCCCTTTAGCTGAGTTACGATTATTAGATAGTTGGGACACCAACCCGAGTACAGCGTTCGAACTCCCTTTAGCTGAGTTACGATTATTAGATAGTCGGGACACCAACCCGACTATAGCGTTCTCTCGTGTTTTAACTCTCCTAGTTCAAGAAATTTTACTAGAAATCCGAAAACCATTAAACAAATATCTTCGCGCCATAAACATTTTAAAAAGTAGCGAAGAAATAATACGTATAAAAATGTAAATTAAATGCTTCACTTAATAAGCTTTAAATTAAATTGTCATTCCAGATACACTTTCCAGTACATCTACTATGTTAAGACTTATCTTTATCTTTGGTTTTCAACCAAACAAGTTGATACTTTTACCCATTTCTCGTAAAGTAAAAGGGTATATTTTATTCGTGCAAAAGTATGTAACAGCTAGAAGGAAGCATATCCGACCCTATAAAGTATATATATTCTTGATCACGGTTACTAGCCGAGCGGATCTAGGCATGTATGTCTGTCCGTCTGTCTGTATGAACGCTGAGATCTCGGAAATTACAAAAGCTAGAAAGTTGAGATTACCCACACATATTCTTGGGGTTCCTACGCAGCGCAAGTTTGTTTCAGACGGGGGCCGCGCCCCCTCTAACGCCCACAATCGCCCTAAACGACTTTAAAAGTTGTCTGGAGCCCACACCCTTAAAGATTTCGGAAAAGTAATGAAGTTTTATGGGGTTTATCAATACCTATCAAAATTTCGAATCGGACCATTCGTTAAAAAGTTATGCGTGATCAAAATTGTATATCTCCATCTCCCTCGCACTACCTTTAGCTGGGTAACGGGTATCCGATAGTCGGGACACCCGCCTATAGCATTCTTCTTGTTTTATTTTAAGCTTTATTTGTGTAAATCTTTACAACCCCAGGAGATGAGCCCCAACCGACTTCTGGTTGGGGCACTTAATTAAATTTTCCGCACCGATCTCTTTTTGGCTTAAAGTGTGGAGCTATGCCATACAATCCGTCAGGTCTTTTTTTTTTTGGACCCACGGTTGATTTTATATGATTGTTTTTGTAAGATTTTAAGGTTGGCAGCACGTTTTTTTTTGTTTCTTGTTTGCTTCGGCAGTTCGGACCACACACGAACGAATTCGGAACAAAAACAACGTCAGCAGAAGCAGAGCGAGAGAGTAAAGAGCAGAGAGAGTCATTTGAAGCGAAAGAAAGGCGGCCATAGATTTTTTTCTGGCTTAGAAACATATAATCCAAATTGTACTATTTGGATACCAGAACGGATTATCTAATAGATGCAACCCGTAAAATGCAAAAGAAATTTTTGTTTTGATTTTAAAAAAATTTTTGAATGGTTTTTAAGGGGAGTGCAGGGAAAAACTTTCAGTCGTCACATTTGCATATAAGAAACGCAGTGACACACAGACACATCGACAAGTTGGCATGTAGGGGAGAAGGGGGCTCGAATAGTCCAAAAAGTTTGGTTAGACATATCAGCTATAAATAAAAAGCCATTGGAATCAAACTGGTATCATCGGAATGCACTATGGGGCATTTGACCTGTTTTTTATGCACAGAAAAAAATATGACAAAATATCAAATTGATATTTGTTGGTTAATTTGATCTTTTTTAGGATCAATTTTTGTCATATCATTCTAACATGAATAAATATTATTTTGATCTTATTTCATATTAATTTTTGAAAAAAAATACAGAATTCGGTATTTTAAAAAAGTATATTTAGAATTCATATGAAATCATATGACTTTGATATGATAAAATATCAAATGTCAACCTATCGTTTCGAATTTAGTTCGAAAGGGAGAAATAGTGTTCCACAGTTTACAACACTGTACCAATGTGAGACTGTGCAGCACTGCAAAAACAGCTGGAGCCCAACTCTGCGACGTTAAATTATCGAGAACAAGGTGAGTTTGTATTATAAAATTAAAATAATTGGTTCTTTTATTGAGTGCTAAGTCGAAACATTACAAAGTGGTGGTGATTTTAACTTTGCCGTCGAGTTAGCACACAATTTTAAGACATTTCGGTTCTGAATGTGAGTGTGTGTGTGCAGTTTCATGTTGTGTGTGTCACAGGCATTCGTCAAAACTAAAATAATAAAATTTAAGTTTTAATTGACAAAGAACTAATTATTAACCAACCATTGCAATCATATTGCTGTGAACCTGTGTAGACACTCATAATATAAAACCGCTATGTATGTTTGTATGAACAATTGACACAGGGACGCCGTAACATAATTTGTACATACATACATATAACGACATACTTTAATCATGTTACTTTAAGTCTTTTACTTTTGATTTTTACAGCAAGCATACAAATTATGGAAATGGAAGAACGTTGCGGTGCAGTTGATGACCAACTAAAATAGGAAGTATCAAAGATTTTGCTGGCCCACCTATACATATGTACACCGACTCAAAAAAATGTGAAATGATTAGAATTAAATTGTTTTAATATAAAATAATAATTTTTGTTATATAATATACACGAAATAATATCATTTTGATGAACAAAATTGATATAAAAAATATCATTTTGATGACAAAAATTGATATGAAAAATATCATTTTGATGACCAAAGAGCTCAAATGTTATTTTAAAAATTAATCTTTCTTAAGATTGAATTGATATAAAAAAAATATCAACTAGATATTCTCGAAAATATCAACTTGATATGTTCGAAATATCAATGTTGCATTAATTAATATCGGCCCAATTTTGACATGAAATAATGTTAACCTGAGTGGAATTTCATATCAATTTTTTTTTCTGTGTGGCATTAATTAATTATTCCAAAACAAAGAAACTTTTTTGAGTTTGGATTTTTTAAATAAGTTTATAAATTTTAAATACATATTTTTAAGCAATAATTAGACACAAATGAGAATTGACCCCTATTTAAAATGATTCAACCCACAGGCTCAACAAATTTCAACAGTTTTTCTAATCTCTATTCAAAGTTGAACTTTCTTTTTCCATTGCTACAAATACACTCACGAAATAAGCAACAAAGTAGTATTAACACGTAGTAAGGACATTTTATATATGAATATCCATTTCAAATTTTATGGTTCTACGTCTTGTCGTTGAAGAGATATTAATTTATATATGCACTGCAAAATCAAGCCAAGTGTAAACTTGTTGTGTTCTTTTGCTGCGCCTGACTTTAACAGCTTTTATTTTATCATTGTACTGTTAACTTAACATTTGAGGTATGTAACATTTCATTTTGATCTATTCTTAATACGTTTCCATTAATGTTTCAAAAATTTGAATACATGTAAAAAAAACACATTTATACAAAAAACAGGTCAGATGCCCCATAGTGCAACCTGCAGAAGTCATAAAAAATAAAATAAGGACCATGTGTTATTAAATATTACCCTCTACTATTTTCACCCCAGAAGGAATGTTTGAAGTGTTGCTAAATACCACAAAGATTGAAGACCAACAAAATATTTAGAAAGAGAAACGCGTTGGGCATAAAATTTCCCTTTAGAAAAAAATTATTTCAAAAAATCTCGCGAGCGTCCAATGTCCAATAAAGTGTCCCGAACAGAATGAGACTATTTTCACAAAATTGACATTGACGGAAATTGGTTCGTAATTTCTTCAACTGATGGCGCTTAAAGCTTTATTAATGTATATCTGCAGCACTTTGATCATATTTAGAGTATTCACTCCACCCTCGGCAATAACGACCATCTCATTGTTATGGGCGACTTTAACCTGCCTGCTATTTCCTGGATGTCATCACCCGATTCAAATGTTCTTGTTCCCACTTTACCTCACGAGTTGATACATGGCCTTATCGACCTCTCATTGGGACAATTGAACTCAATTCAGAACTCCTCGAATAGAATATTGGACCTTATTTTTGAGTCAGAGTTCGCCAATGCCTACGTTTCTAGAATTGACCCGCTCGTTAGTCCTGAAGACGATTATCACCCTACACTTGAGGTCACTCTGGAAGCTTCGGCTCCTTTACTGCCAGGTCCTGAAATCGAAACTGCATCTTTTCGTTGCTTTCGTAAAGCCAACTTTACTGATATGAATTATTATTTATCCGAAGGAGATTGGTCTTTAATGGATGTAAAAGAAGAACCTTTTAGAATCTCTTTCGAGACTCTCTCTCTGTTGTATACGGACGTGTTTTACATTCGCTCCCACATTTATTCGCTTAGTGTCTAAATTTTTGATTTGTATATTCCCAAAGTACTTATTCTCAACTCGGTAGAGCCCGCCGTTTGAATGCAAATTATTTATTTCTTTATTAATATATTGAAAAATATTTATTGTTAGCTGGCTCGAGGTCAGGATTTTGAGAAACAACGCAAATTTTAATTTTTGTTATTTGTCAATATATTTCGGTTGCTTTTCGGCAAACCGTCTTCAGGACAACTATAAAAGTACAACGATTTTAATCTTAACAAACAAAAACAATTTACATTTTACATACATTTAATTTACACGTCTGCGTCCGGTGACGTAGAGTTGTTAACTAATTTTTGTTTCCCTAGCAAATGTCTATATAAATGAGCGCAATTGTCAGTGTCCGTTTTGTAGTTCATCCGTATGTCTGTAGGTGTGTTTATGATATGTAGCATTTCTATGGTGAAGCGTTTGGCATAGTGTTGTTCTTGTGTTAAGATACTCGCCTCTTCAAAGTTCGGAGAGTGATTGGACTTGGCACAGTGGGATATGAGTGCTGTTTTTTGCGCGTTCGTATGGTGTCTGGCTTTGAAGTCCGATTTATGCTGTGCTAGTCTGGTTTTAAGTTTCGATTTTGTTGTTCCTATATATATCTTGTTACATATTTCGTTGTTGTTGCCGTTGCACGGTATTTTATATATTACGTCTTTTTTGTCAATTTCATCTATCTTAGATTTTGTTCTGTTGTATATAGATTTTAATGTGTGGTCTGGTTTATGTGCTATGTTTATGTTTTCTTTATCGTAGCAATCCGATTTCGCTATACGTTCGGATAATGCCGGGACGTATGTAATTGACATATATTTTTATACCCTTGCAGAGGGTATTATAATTTCAGTCAGATATTGTAAGGCAGTGAAGGAGACGTTTCCGACCACATAAAGTATATATATTCTTGATCAGCACCAATAGCCGAGTCCATCTAGCCATGTCCGTCTGTCCGTCTGTCCGTTTCTATGCGAACTAGTCTCTCACTTTTAAAGCTATCGCAATGAAACTTTCCCAAAACTCTTCTTTCTATTGCAGGTAGTACATATGTCGGAGGCTCCCATACGAATAATCAAACAAATATAAGAAAATTCATTGTAACTTTGCAGGAAGTAGGCGTTTTGATTTCTGACAACTTAAAAAGGTATTTCTTTTATCAGCAAGGGTATATAAGCTTCGGCTGGCCGAAGCTAGCTTCCTTTCTTGTTTTTCATTATTATTTTTGCCGCTATTTTGTTTTGTTGTGTTGTATTCCGATAATAATGTTTTAATTATATGTTTTGGAAAATCGTTATCTGTCAACATTGATTTTATCTCCTGAGTCGTCTCTTCGTGGTAATCCGTGTCTGAAATTTTGAGCATTCTCTGTATACAGCTTCTAGCTGTATTTATTATCATTTGTTTTGGGTGTCTTGAGTTGAAATTAATGATTTGTCCGGATGCAATTGGTTTCTTGTACCATTTTAATTTTAATTGGTTTCCACGTCTAATTACTATTGAGTCCAAAAAAGCCAATTGATCGTTATACCCGTTACTCGTAGAGTAAAAGGGTATATTGTATTCGTGCAAAAGTATGTAACAGCTAGAAGGAAGCGTTTCCGACCCCATAAAGTATATATATTCTTGATCAGGATCACTAGCCGAGTCGATCTAGCCATGTCCGTCTTGTCCGTCTGTCTGTCCGTCTGTCTGTCCGTCTGTCTGTCTGTATGAACGCTGAGATCTCGAAAACTATAAAAGCTAGAAGATTGGCATTTTGCATGCAGATTCTAGGAGTTCCTACGCAGCGCAAGTTTGTTTCAAAAAGGTGCCACGCCCCCTCTAACGCCCACAATCGCTTATATACGATTTTAAAAATTTCAATATTTCGGAAAAGTAAAAATGCAGTTTTATTGTGTTTATCAATACCCATCGAAATGTAGAAGAAATTTTTCAAATCGGACCATTCGTTAAAAAGTTATGCGTGTTCAAAGTTTCTATCTCCATCTCCCTCGCACTCCCTTTACCTGAGTAACGGGTATCTGATTGTCGGGGCACCCGACTATAGCGTTCTCTCTTGTTTTCTTCTAGTTCCATTGTAAATTTTATATTTTTGTCGAAAGAGTTGAGCGTGGTCAGTGTAGTTGTAATGTCATCCTCTTGAATGATTGCGAACAAGTCTTCTACGTATTTCGTCAGTAATCTTGGAGGTCGACTTAGTTTTTCCAACGTGTTGTTCAGGAGAGTTTCCATTACAATATCTGCAATGACGGCGATCCCATAGGCATTCCTTTTAACTGTGTGTAAAAATTGTTGTCAAATTTGAAGTATCTATTTTCTTGAATACAAAATTTAATTATGTCCATAAATATTGTTTGCGGTATTAATTAACGACGAGAGTGTTTTGTGCATTGTTGTTGTTTTCTTATTTACATTGTCGTTTTGGCGCTCTTTCACACCACTTGCTCTGCTACATCTCCCAACTTCAGTGACCGGCTCTCATTTTCGAGTTAACGGTTCTTTGCTGAATTGGTCTTATCGCGCTCTTTTCTTTCCTCTGCGTTCTCATAGCCACACAGCTGTTTGTTGGCACTCATCTAAAGCTTTCTGTTTACATTTTTCTACATTCTACATTCTACATTTTTATCTTAATTTAACTTGTAAACAATGTCCGCCTGCTGTGTTGTTGGTTGCTGGTTATGTGAAAACAATGCGCACGCTAAATGTGCAGACTTTGGGCATAGTGCGGCCCAAATTGCGGATCGTACTAGGTCTAATGCCAACCTGGACTGGACGTGCCCTACATGCCTACTTATCAAAATTGATATTAGATCATTTATGAGGCAAATGGAGCTGGAGTTCCAGGCTTTACGTGCTGGATTTACGGACTTATTAAGTCGGTTTAATGTTTTTGATTCCAACTTTAAAGGTCGTATTCTTCTTAATCAAGTATCATTAAATATAAATCGTAGTCCTACACTGCCTAATATCTCTTTACATGTTCCAGATCTCTCGAGCAACCTCTCTCTTACCAGCCCCACTGCAAGCTATATGTCGTGCGATGAGGACGATCCCAATGGGAACGAGTCATCGACGACTGAAGTCAGGGTGCAATCCCAGCCAGATTCTGATAACCGGTCACCGACTATTGCTACTTCGGGGGCTCTGCCGCACCTCCTTGCACCTCCTCCTGTCCCACTTTCTAGCATGATTCCTAGGAAGAACAGCAATAGCCCAGCTCTCTCCTCTCCGGTACCACCCACTGTCATGGTACCTAGGAAATCCATTTTTGAGTCTAGATTGAATGCAGCACTAACAGTAAATGACGTGATGCATCATATTGTAACAAACCTCTCCCTTCCCAATCAATATTGTATCGACATCACAAAATTTAAATTTAAACAGAAAAGAGATTACTCTTCATTTAAAGTACTTGTTCCTGATGGGCTGTTCCCTAAACTTCACAAGTATATAAAAAAACAAGAGAGAACGCTATAGTCGGGTGCCCCGACAATCAGATACCCGTTACTCAGGTAAAGGGAGTGCGAGGGAGATGGAGATAGAAACTTTGAACACGTATAACTTTTTAACGAATGGTCCGATTTGAAAAATTTCTTCTACATTTCGATAGGTATTGATAAACACAATAAAACTGCATTTTACTTTTCGAAATATTGAAATTTTTAAAATCGTATATAAGGATTGTGGGCGTTAGAGGGGCGTGGCACCCTTGAAACAAACTTGCGCTGCGTAGGAACTCCAGAATCTTCATGCCAAATACCAATCTTCTAGCTTTTATAGTTTCCGAGATCTCAGCGTTCATACGGACAGACGGACAGACAGACAGACAGACAGACGGACAGACGGACAGACGGACATGGCTAGATCGACTCGGCTAGTGATCCTGATCAAGAATATATATACTTTATGGGGTCGGAAACGCTTCCTTCTCCCTGTTACATACTTTTGCACGAATACAATATACCCTTTTACTCTACGAGTAACGGGTATAAATAGTTCCCTTTCCATGGCTTCCTCGTTGACGCCAAGCTCTGCTTTAAATTCAAAAAACTAAATTTCCTTATTCACTATCAGGATGTTCGGGGACTTCTAAGTAAGCTCTCTACGCTTTATAAAAATAGTTCAATTTTCGAAGCAAATGTAGTCGTATTTACTGAGACCTGGCTTTAATTTACGATTTAGCGTCGCTTGTGAACGGTTGTGTTTACCATTGTGCTCTGAGTTTTTGTTTTATTTCGTGATCTTTTTGCAAGTGCCTTGTGTTTGTTTATCAACAAAGTTTAGCCTAACAATCGTGTTAGTGTTTTAAATAGATCCCCCATTTAACGGGTACGTGGTTATAGTTTATTTTAACTTTTCCATTAGAGTTGTTTAATATCTTTGCTTTGTTAGTGTAATTTGCACTCTCCTAGTTTGCTGAAACTCTTGTATACTCCCTTTTTCTCTCATCTCTCTCTCCCGCTCTCTATAACTATAACTATAATTTCACTCTCTTTGAACCTCTCTAAACTTCTTATAGACTTTTGGGTGCTATTCTCATTGTCTCTCTCTCTTGCTTGATTTTACATTGTAATTGTTCGTGCGTTATAGTTGTTTGGTGCCCCACAAGCCACGCTCAGTCGATATAAGCTTTTTCTCTCGCGCTCTCTGACTTTCGATTTAATTCGTGATCCGCGCTCTTATACTTTTTGTGCTTTGTGTCTTTGCGGTTTTGGAATTTGATCCCAGTGCCAAATTTACTTGAGGTATTTTTCATTACTTTCATATTTTTATATTTTATTTTCTTGAATTAACATATTTTTCCTATAATGGCTCTTGTCTGTACTAAGAACGAGAGAGAACGTTATAGTCGGGTGCCCCGACTATCAGATACCCGTTACTCAGGTAAAGGGAGTGCGAGGGAGATGGAGATAGAGCCTTTGATCACGCATAATTATTAATTATTATTATTATTATTATTAATATTTCGATAGGTATTGATAAACACAATAAAACTGCATTTTTACTTAAATATTTAAATTTTTAAAATCGTATATAAGCGGTTGTGGGCGTTAGAGGGGGCGTGGCACCTTCTTGAAACAAACTTGCGCTGCGTAGGAACTCCAAGAATCTACATGCCAAATACCAATCCTCTAGCTTTTATAGTTTCCGAGATCTCAGCGTTCATACAGACAGACGGACAGACGGACATGACTAGATCGACTCGGCTAGTGATCCTGATCAAGAATATATATACTTTATGGGGTCGGAAACGCTTCCTTTTACCTGTTACATACTTTTGCACGAATACAATACAATATAATTATATATTTGGGAATAATATTTTTTTAATATTTCTGAATTTCGAATTTAATTTTATCGAAATCGGACGACTATACGGTTATACGATCCAATGGCTTTATAATTTATTATTTAGAAGTATAGATCGTTGGGATAGTTTTTGAGAAAATAACCATAATATGTGAACACAAAAATTATTTTTGCTTAATCTTTGAAATGGTTTTATTCAGCCAAAATATGTGTAGGCAACGTGAATAGCATTTAAAGTTGACTTATAAAGCAAAATAGATTTCTGGATCCTAAAACAAGAGAGAACGCTATAGTCGGGTTGGTGTCCCGACAATCTAGTACCCGTCACTCAGCTAAAGGGAGTGCGAGGGAGATGGATATATAACATTTTTTTTAATGCGAATAACTTTTTAATGAATGGTCCGATTTGAAAAATTTCTTCTACATTTCGATAGGTATTGATAAACACAATAAAACTGCATTTTTACTTTTCCGAAATATTTAAATTTTTAAAATCGTATATAAGCGGTTGTGGGCGTTAGAAGGGGCGTGGCACTTTTTTAAAACAAACTTGCGCTGCTTGGGAACTCCTAGAATCTGCATGCAAAATGCAAATCTTCTAGCTTTTGTAGTTTTCGAGATCTCAGCGTTCATCCAGACAGACAGACAGACAGACAGACAGACAGACAGACAGACAGACAGACAGACGGACAGACGGACATGGCTAGATCAACTCGGCTAGTGATCCTGATCAAGAATATATATACTTTATGGGGTCGGAAACGCTTCCTTCTAGCTGTTACATACTTTTGCACGAATACAATATACCCTTTTACTCTACGAGTAACGGGTATAAAAATTGTAGGACATCATCTAATGACCCGTCTGTTTGCTGTTGGTTCTGCGAAGCGGTGATGCATTCTAAATGTGCAGGATTCACTGGAAGAGTTAAAGACTTCATTGAACTGCGGGTTGGTCTTATGTGTGTATGAGAGTCCTGCAGGGAATTGGCAGTTGAGATGAGCAGCTTTATGAGGCAGACTCGAGACGGCCTATTTAATCTTTCACGAGTTTTTAAACAGCTCAATGATGGGTTAAATTCCGTTTGTGAACAATTTAATAATAAAAAATTATTAACCGATTCGCCCAAACGCAAAAAAGCTAGCTCAACGACAGTAAATGCGAGTGTAGAATCCGCCTTAAATCCGAACTTGGTAGCTGCGGCAGTTTCTGGTGACACAGGGGTAAATGAACCACCTGTGCCAATGGATACTGCTAGTTCCGGTGTAGTCCCTGTATCTGAAAGTCAGGCTTTAATAGGATCTCCAGAGCCGGCGGAGTCAACCAGTTCGGTGCCGACAATACCCATAGGTACAGTAGGCGCCGTTTCTGTCTCTCAGCCGAATGAGGTTCAGGCTGCTGCTGGGGGGCGTAAAAATCTCCCAGTTGTATCCAGAGGTACTGTAGGTGCCGCTTGTAGCTCTCAGCTGAGTGAGGTTCAGACTGCTGCTGGGGGGCGTAAGAAACTCTCAGTTGTTCCTCATAGGAAGCAAATATTTGTTTCAAGATTTACGCCTGATACCACATCTGAGGATGTTTTGGAATTTATTCGGGAAAAATTCCCATCCGAAGATATTGCGGTTGAACAATTTCGATTTTCATACGCCCGCAGAATATCGTCTTTTAAAATATTTGCTCCGCCTGATGTATTTAATGTACTACTTTCTGAAAGCTTTTGGCTTAATGATGATTTGGTAATAAAAAAATTTGTTCCTAATAAACCGAGAACAAATAACAGGCCTATGGGGAACTATGCCTAATAAACGGCTTTCCACTGTGCCAAATAATAGACCTTCCACTGTGCCAAAAAACTAATAGATTTATTTTTGGCTTATCAAAATGTTAGAGGACTAAATATGAAGCTACCAAAGCTTTATGCTGACTCCTCTGCATTTACTGAAGATATTTTGGCTTTTACGGAAACTTGGCTGAAACCAGAGATATCTGACTCTGAAGTCCTGTCAAATAACTTTAACACCTACAGGACCGATCGCTGAATTTGTTAGTGTCAACGTTTCCCTGCAATCCTTATCTATTTTTGTAACCTGCTCTTATATTCCTCCTGGCTCTGATTTAACCATTTATGAGCACCATCTGTCTGCTATAAAATCTGTTCTATCTTTCCTCTCTAACAGAGACCTTTTGATTGTTTTGGGTGACTTTATTCTCCCTAATATCTCCTGGTCTCCTCCCACTGACTCACTTGTAGCTACACCTTTATCTACCCATGATTTTGTGGATGGCCTTTTAGAATTATCGTTACAACAAGTAAGCTTTGTACAAAATTCATTAAATAGACAATTAGATCTAGTATTTGTTTTAGATCCGCATGAAGTTACGGTATCTAGAATTGACGCACTTGTTGTACCTGAAGACCGATATCATCCAAAATTGGAATTGACAATTGGCCTCCCCTGTACTGATACCCTTTCTCCTTTAGTTCCACAAACTAAAACGAGATGCTTTCGAAAATCTGACTATAGTAAACTAAATTACATGATTTCGCAATATAATTGGACTGATTTGTACAACTGCATGGATATTGAAAGTGCAATTGAACTTTTCTATAGCTGTTAAGACTCATCGAGTTTCATAATATAAGTATTATCGCAATTACGAATGTCGAACAAAGAATCATATATCATAACACTTGCTGCCGATACTGCAATTATACAGCTCGACCGTCAGTATGCTTAACAGTCATCAATCTGCCGACGCAGCGAAAATAGCTGACTCCACAATTCGGAAATAGAGCAATAACTCATCACTGCATATAGCACTTTGACCCACTGCGAGTTATGAAGATTAGCTGTAATTTCATTTCCCCTTTCTACATATTTTTGTTAACGTAAACACTTTTGTACCTATAAATACCGTTAAGTTTGTTCAATAAAATCAGTCTCAATCTCAGAATACCACTGACTGTTACTCATCTACCATCGCAATCAACAGAGGCTGTCGCTTTAGTCTTCAGATCCTCATCTTGCGCACCATTCTCCGCCGTCCACCTAGTTCCAAGTGCTGGGTGCGACACCTAATCAGTAGACAGTTTATGTGCTGTATACTACCCAACCCCCCGATACACTTGTTGATTCGTATGACAAACCAAGACAGCTTGCAAATACTGTAATTCGCAAATTGTTGCATCAACAGGTAATTAGAAACAAACGCAATTGCTTTCGATTATAAACTTTATTTGATTTTGCTCATAGACGCTGGTACGTCTTCTTCTTCCTGTCGTTAGATTCGTACTGACATTCGCATTATTAATAAAACCAAAGTGGCAACGCTGATAAAGTATACATTAAATATAGTAATTTGAATAGCAGCCGGGAAAATTCAAAATTAAGCGGTTGTTCCTCAACATACCGCCCGGCCCTGAAACTCCGTTTCAGAACTCGGTAACGGAGCAATTTTGGTAATCGGACGTGTTATTTCGGCAGCTGATGTTTTCAATTTAACTGAGCGTACCAAGCCATCCGCCCCGGGATATGTGTCTATAATTCGTCCCAAAATCCAGGCGGCTGGGGGTGTGTTTGAGTCTTTTACTAAAACCATGTGTCCGCATTCCAGATTTGAGAGTCGTGTGGTCCATTTTGGGCGTTGTTGTATGGTGGTCAAATACTCCTGGTGCCAACGCTTCCAAAACCCTTGAAGAAGTGACTGAGAATGTTGCCAGTAACTCAATCGATTGGTTGGCACTGTTCCAAGGTCTCCTTCCGGTACTAAGGTGTACGGACGACCAATAAGCAGGTGCGCAGGAGATAAATACCCAAGATCGGTGTCGGATGTTGAATACAGTGGACGCGAATTGACCACGGCCTCAACTTGTGCTAATAAAGTATGCATTTGCTCGAAAGTGAGAGTGGCGTTGCCTAGTACTCTGTGAAGATGCATCTTAACCGATCGCACTGCGGACTCCCATTTGCCACCCCAATGTGGAGCATGTGGCGGTATAAAGTTCCACTTTATGCCTTCTGATGCAAGTACTTGTTCAATGGTATCGTTATGCAGCTGTGATCGAAGAAGTTGTTCCATTTCATTTAGCTGACGCTTAGCACCAACAAAGTTTCGCCCGTTATCGCTAAACATTTCTGTGCATTTTCCGCGACGGGAAATGAAACGGCGTAGGGCTGCCAAGAAGGTTTCCGTACTAAGGTCAGTTGCCAATTCCAGATGAAGTGCTGAGGTAACCATACAAACGAAAAGGCATATGTAGCCCTTCTCCTTGCGGGGATTGCGACCCTTGTGTACCTTAAGGATCATAGGTCCCGCATAGTCGCATCCCGTGTTTTGAAACGGGTATGCTTGACGAACTTTGGTAGTGGGAAGGTCCGTAAACTGATGAGCAGTATGTTGACGTTGCTTAAAACAATTCAGACAGTTATGTGTAACCTTTCGAATCAGGTTTCGTGCACCTAAAATCCAAAAGTTTTGACGAATTATGGCAAAGAGTGCCGATACGCCCGGATGCAGGTGTAACCTGTGCTCATTCTCTACAATGAGGTATGTGATACGATGCGTTTTGGGCATAATGACCGGATGCTTGGCAGAAAAGGTCAATTCCGAGTTGCTTAAGCGTCCACCCACACGCAGAAGTCCGTTGTTGTCCAAAATCGGGGATAGTGTGCGCAGCTTGGAACACTTTCTTAGAGGGCGTCCATTCTTTAACCGCTCACGGTCATCTTCAAATGCTGCCTGAACATGTTGAACACAGTAGGTACGTGCTTCAAATATTTCTTGAAAGCACAAAGATATCGAACTGGGTGTATGTTGGGATCCTCGACGACGAATAAACCGCAATACATAGGCCATGATGCGAACAAGTTTCAGCCAGGATGAGGTGCGATCAGCCAGTTCGTCTATTACGGATTTTACAGGAAGAGTGTCACCCATGGTTATCAGTGCGATGGTTTTAACCTCTTCATTGACTCGATCATCTGCAACAGAACTAGAAATTTGTGAGCATGGTTAAGTTACCAGATTAAGGTCTTCGTCGTGCAGCCATTCTGGACACTTCCACCAAAGGTCAAACTTGAGAAGTTCTGAAGCCATCATTCCTCTGGAAGCGCAATCGGCATGGTTTTGCTTCGTGTTGACGTGGTGCCAAGCATGCCGGGGTATAATTTCCAAAATCTCTGCAGTGCGATTGGCGACGAATGTTTTCAATTTGGACGGAATGAGCGACAGCCAAGCCAGGACGATCGTAGAATCGGACCATGCGTGAACGGTGATTGGGGTATGCTTTAATGCAGCCCTGACAGATGCAACTAGTCGACTCAAAAGCAACGCCCCACAAAGCTCCAATCGAGGCAATGACTGCTGTTTAAGTGGTGCCACGCGTGTCTTTGCAGCGAGAAGGCACACCTCGAAGCTGCCGTCCGGAAGTTTGACTCGGCTGTATACAACTGCGGAGTAGGCCTTTATCGATGCATCTAAGAATGCATGGAACTCAATTGGTCCAGAAGTGTAGCCCAGATGCCTCTTTACCTGCAACTCGGATAGTTTGGTAATATCTTTTCGGTATTTCTGCCACAGTTCCGTCAAATTATCGGGCAATGGTGAGTCCCAGCTCAGGTCAAGCAGCCATAACTCTTGGAACAATATTTTAAATTGAACAACTACCGGCGCTAGTAACCCGAGCGGATCGAAAATCCGAGAGACATCGGACAATACCTGGCGTTTCGAACATTCTGCGGTTTCGATCAGACTGACGATGTATACCAATATGTCAGGATCTGGTTTCCAATGAATACCAAGCACCTTCGTTGTTTCATCTTTCGACATGCTTATAACATCTGGGTTTAGACTCGTCTTAGAGCCACCAATCAATTCGCTGTTAGATTCCCATTTTCCCAGCTCAAGTTGTGCGTGTTCAAATAGTCTTACGAGTTCATCCTTTCGTTGTATCAGCTCACCTTCCGTGCTTGCCCCTGTTAAAACATCATCCACGTAAAAATCCTCAAGAACAATTCTTGCAGCATCAGGATAATCTTGCTTGTAGTCGTTTGCCAGTTGCTCAGTACACAACTAATAATGGGCTAATTCTTCTTTAGGATCCTGTCTCCATAAAATTCTTTGGTAGTTTCGATGTTTAGAGGAAACCCATACCTGACGAAACATTTTAACAATGTCCGCGGAAAACACATATGGATAAATGCGAAATCGAAGGCAAACAGCAAACAGGTCTCGCTGAATAATCGGTCCCACATGCAGCGCATCGTTTAGCGACTTGCCATGTCGGTCTTTGTAAGACCCATCGAACACCACTCGTAGTTTTACACCAGAAACCGGGTGGTGAGGCATATAAAATGTACGCCTATCTGAAGAATGTATTTCTTGCGGTTCGAGCTTCGTAATCGTGCATAAATTTAACGTACTGTGCTTTCAGGTTCGTGTCTCTTTGCAGGCGTCTTTCTAGAGAGTTAAATCGCGCTATTGCTCCTTGAAGTGTGTCTGCAAATTCTGTAAGTTGGTCTTTAAATGGTAGCTCTACACAGTATCTTCCATGGTCATCTCGCGAGTGAGTTTCACAAAAATGCGCCTCAACTTTAGAGTTCTCTGGGTCTGGTGGAATGTTTGCAGACACATTCTCGAGCTCCCAAAACCTTTGGAGGAAAGCGTCAATGTCGAATGTTGAAAGTAGCGATGTTTCAGCTACTGGACTTGAAAGCATTGTTGATGTAATTACCCATCCAAAGATTGTTGATACAGCTATTATGTTGCCATGATTGTCAAATTTCTTTTGTCCAGAAAAAGCAGTCCTTACATAATTACTTCCGAGCAGAATATCGACCTCTGATTTGGTGTTGAACATTGAATCTGCTAACCGAAGATCATCGAAGATCTTCAATGCTGCTGCGTCGATATTGATCCTTGGAAGCGATGATGTGATTTTGACTAAAATGTGAGCAGTTACAATCAACTCATCCTGTGACACTCTTGATTTAAGGTTAAGAATGCTTAAGCCCCTTGTCGTTTCCGCTTTAACTGATGATATTCCAGATACGAGTATTCGGGACGGTGATCGCATAATTCCAAGTTCCTTGATGCACCTTTCCGATATGTAGGATAGTTCGGACCCAGTGTCTAAAAGCACACGACAAACTGTATATGTACCGCTTGCATTAAGTACATGAACCAACGCAGTAGGGAGCGTTCCCCTTATTTGAGATGGTGGACGGCTATCAAGTCGTTCAGCAGGTGCTAGTGCAATGTGGCTCATTGAAACCAGCGAAACATTCTGGTCCTGTTCATCCTGTACCGTCATTGATACGCTTGGCTGACTTTGGGTTACAACAGGCTGACTAGAGGAGACTTGCAAATGAATCAGAGAATGATGTTTGCCATGGCAGTGTCTGCAGCGATATTTTGATTCACATCTGGCAAATACATGATCTGGCTTTAAGCAATTAAAGCATAGTCGCTTCTCTTTGACAAAGGCATGGCGCTGTTCGACAGAAAGTCCAAGGAAGTGTCCGCAATCGTACAGTGAATGATCATCTGATCTGCATTGAACACATTTAAAACTCTGTCCAGCTGATACAAATGATCGTGCAGCTCCTCTTGTGTTTTGTCCATACGAGGCAGTGGTTGGCTCATGATGGCTAAGCTCGAACTCCTCACATCGAGCATCCAGAAATCCAAAAAGGTCTTCAATTCTTGGAGAAGTCACATCTCGACTGAAGTCCACCCACTTGCGTCTCGACTCCGAATCGATTTTTGCCAAAAGCAGGTGTATTACCCAACAGTCTCGTCCAGTTTTTCCTACTGCGTCTAATCCACGCACAATTTCATTCGCACCATCAGAAATCTTTCTCAAAATGCCCACGTTTGTAGACTTGGATATGGGCAGATTTATAAAAGATTCTAAAAGTGAACTAGCAACATGACGGGGCCGATCGTAGCGCTCTATCAAGCGTGTCCATGCTGTGTCATATGCTGCCTCCGTGATAGGCAGATGACTAATCAATCTAAGCGCATCTCCCTCCAGAAACGACTTCAGATATTGGAATTTTTGTCCCTTTTTTAAATATTCCTTTAAGTGGATTGCGTGCTCGTACAGATCCTTAAACGCTGGCCATTCCTTATAATCGCCACCGAAGGTTTTGATCTGTAGTTTGGGTAACTGCACATCTCTGCCTGGCGCCACTGCTTCAGTACTCGTTGGAAAGCGTTCATAAAACTCCCTCTGCAGTTGGAGTTGTTGTTGTAATGCCTGTGAAATTGCGTCGTTACCAATTTCATCACGTTCTGCAATTTTTACCGTTGTTGTTGCACCAGCCTGCTCTTTTATCTGTGTGTATAGCAGCTGGGCTCGCACAAATTTGCCTTCATACAAGTTATAGTCACTCATGGGATCATGGGATTCCGTAAAGGCGAACATGTCATCCGTGGATCGGTCGAACTCTGCCCAAACGGCTTGGAGTCTCGCCATCATAATGTCAGCAACATTCGCGTTGCACTCCGCTCTGGGATTCTCGGCAAACGAAAGCAGTCGTGTCAGACTGCTCTTTTGTTTGCTCCTTATTAACTTCAGTTTTTCCATTTCGAACTTTCACACGTTGGGTAAACCGATCAGCGACAGATACGACTCAGAAGGACCATTTATAATTAGAAACAAACGCAATTGCTTTCAATTATAAACTTTATTTAATTTTGCTCATAGACGCTGGTACGTCTTCTTCTTCCTGTCGTCAGATTCGTACTGACATTCGCATTATTAATAAAACCAAAGTGGCAACGCTGATAAAGTATACATAAAAAAGAGTAATTTAAATTGCAGCCGGGAAAATTCTAAATTAAGCGGTTGTTCCTCAACACTAACTCATATGGACAATAGTCATGTGCCATAGAGGGTGTTGTGTTAAAAATATATACGAAGTATTGCAACCATACATCACTGTTTTATCAACTGATATGTATGAGCGTATGAACTATTTATATGTTCTGTGGCTTCGCTCCACGGTTCCTACAGTCTATTGATGATGTGCTATTGAAGTTATGTTTTTGATATTTAAGTTTTTACATAAATCTTCAATTATCGAATTTTTGTATTCTGTTCCCATGTCTGTAATGAACGTCTTCATTGGACCGTACCTCAGAATAAAATCTTCGGATATAGCTTTTGCTACTGTTTTTGCACTTTTGTTTTGGATTGGTATTGCTACAAGGTACTTAGTTAAATCGCAAATTAGCGTTACTATCTATTCATTTCCTTGTTCAGATTTAGGTAGTGGACCGATTGTATTCTCAATTACCCTGTCGTTTGTGGCGTTTCGGTGATAGTTAATGGCCTTTTATTTTTAATGCCTTTTTATTTTTGCCAATGTTCTAGCTATGCCTGTATGACCTTCTTGTATTGGATCATCATGGAATGTAAACAGTAATGCTTCCTTCTCTTTATCATTATATTATAATTGGGTCACTGGCTTGAGTAGCGCTACTCTTAATGATTGTAATTTTTTATTGCCCATAATTTTAAAAGATTCCATTGAAATGGTTTCAAAGATATTTTCGCTCGGTGCCACTTTGAGTTGGCTGATATTAAGAATACCGGCTTCTTTTTCAAACCTTTGAAAGAAGGTCAGTTCTTTCGTCGAGAATTTTATTGGTGTACAAATCGCTAACATCAATTATAGCTATAACCTTTTTCCATGCTTTAGTAAGCAAAGTTAATCAGTTATTTGCAAGGTCACTACTTTTCGTACCTCGTCATTAACAATGACTTCGTATACGTTGTGCTGAGAAGCTTTATTTAGAATATGCCTAGGCAAATCCGTTATTGTTATTCTTAATAGCGTGTCGGCTATATGGTTGGCTTTTCCCTTAAGATATTCCTCAGTAAAATCATATTCTTCCAAGTCTAATCTCATTCGTGTTAATTTTGTTTTGAACTTGGTTTTGTCCTTGAAAATAGATAGGTTAATGGCCTATGGTCTGTTCTGACTGTGAAATGTTTTCCATAAATATATGGTCGAAAATGGTTTATTGCCCAGTGGAAAGCTCCTAAATCTCGTTCTGTTGTATTTTTATACCCGTTACTCGTGGAGTAAAAGGGTATATTGTATTCGTGCAAAAGTATGTAAAGTATATATAAAGTATATATATTCTTGATCAGGATCACTAACCGAGTCGATCTAGCCATGTCCGTCTGTCTGTCCGTCTGTCTGTCCGTCTGTCTGTCCGTCTGTCTGTCTGTCTGTCTGTCTGTCTGTCTGTCTGTCTGTCTGTCTGTCTGGATGAACGCTGAGATCTCGAAAACTATAAAAGCTAGAAGATTGGCATTTTGCATGCAGATTCTAGGAGTTCCTACGCAGCGCAAGTTTGTTTTAAAAAGGTGTCACGCCCCCTCTAACGCCCACAATCGCTTATATACAATTTTAAAAATTTAATATGATGGACGTTGATGCACTACGAGCAGTACAAACAAGTGGCCCAACGATACCAAGCACGTGCTTGTTACGCGCGGGACCCTTTATCAATTAGGGCAAAAATGCGAGTTCGCGAGGAAAATACATGAAACAAATACTACAAATACTACAACTAAGATTGAAGCCAATGAGATAAAATTTTAGTTATTAATACGGGGATAGATGTTGAAGTGCAAATTAAATGATAAAGATTGTTATAATTTTTACATAAAACAAGAAAGGGCTCATGCAGAGTAAAATTTGATGTACATCGAGGCAAATTAAGACGGTAATAATTTCGTGTTAGTCTAACGGGAACATTAAAAGTTAAACGGTTTACCAGTTCTACAGAATCAATATCACCTCTTATAAGATTATGCATAAAAATAGTACCAAGCATTATTCTACGGTTTTCAAGTGTAGGTAAATTAAGCAATAGTAATCTACTCTGGTAGGAAGGTAGCCTTACGTTTTGATCCCAGTTCAAACTACGAAGGGCAAAAAGAAGAAATTTTTTTTGCACCGACTCAATACGGTCGATGTGCACTTGATATTGTGGACTTCAAACTGAAGAACAATATTCCAAAATAGGACGCACAAGGGAGGTAAATAATAATCTGGTTGTATAAGGGTCATCAAATTCTTTTGACCAACGCTTTATAAACCCAAAAACACCCATAGCTTTATTGACAGTGGCCATTATGTGGCAATCAAATTTAAGTTTTGGGTCGAGAAGAACACCTAAATCGTTAATTGAATATATACGGTCGAGTGGTGTATTTTGAAGAGGATATCTAATAAACGTAGGAGTACCCCTATAAAAAGTCATAACGTTGCATTTAAGGCAGTTCAAATTTAAAAGGTTGTACTCACACCATCCCTGAAAACAATCAATATCTGACTGTAAGTTGAAAGCTGACCCTACATCTTTATATGATAAACAAAGCTTAACATCGTCAGCGTACATTAGTACACGAGAATGTGCTACGATAGGGGGAAGATCGTTAATAAACAAAGTAAACGGCAAAGGGCCTAAATGACTACCTTGAGGAACTCCAGATGTCACGTAGATCATTTTAGAAACAGCGCTCTTAAATATAACCCTCAGAGTCCTACCATTCAAGGAACTTGAAATCCAAGTTAATAGATTACATGGAAACCCAAGCTGATCTAATTTGAATAAAAGGAGAGAGTGGTTAACAGAGTCAAAGGCCTTACTAAAATCTGTATATATTACGTCAGTCGGCATTTTATTCTTATATCCATTTATTACAATAGATGACAATTCAAGAAGGTTGGTGGTGGTTGATCTTCGCTTCACAAAACCATGCTGACACGGTGATATTAGCGAGGAACATAAATGTTGCAAATGAGAAGTAATAAAACGTTCAAATGCTTTAGGAATTGCCGACAATTTAGAAATACCTCTATAATTCTGGGCATCCACCTTCGCACCCTTTTTGTGGAGTGGAATAATAAAACAGTCCTTCCAGATAGTTGGAAAAACTGATGATGAAATAGACAAATAAAAAAGTTTAAGAATCGGTTTACAAATGGTTGAAGCACAAAACTTAAGTACACATCCAGGGAGTCCATCTGGACCGGAAGAATACGTTGGCGTTGTTGTTTCTAAATCCTTTAAGAGAGAACTTTCGGTAATTACAGGGGTAAAAATACAATTAGCCCTATTTAAAGGGTTAGGGTAGGTAGGGTTTGACCAAGCAGCCGAACTATAAGTAGTTTGGAAAAAATCGGCAAATAAATCCGCAATTTCAAAATCCGCGATGCCTCTTTTGAGTTTAAACGTACCGATTAAGGCAATATTTCGGAAAAGTAAAAATGCAGTTTTATTGTGTTTTTCAATACCTATCGAAATGTAGAAGAAATTTTTCAAATAGGACCATTCGTTAAAAAGTCATGCGTGATCAAAGTTTCTATCTCCATCTCCCTCGCACTCCCTTTACCTGAGTAACGGGTATCTGATAGTCGGGGCACCCGACTATAACGTTCTCTCTTGTTTTTACTTTCTCCTTTCGTAAAGGATCTGGATGCATAGGCTACTGGTAGCTGAGTTTTATTGTAATCTTGATTAAGAACAGCTCAACATGCTTGTTTGCTTGCATCTGTTGTTATGCAAAATTCTTTATTAAAATCGGGATATTGCAATAATGTGGGTTTCATTAATTGCATTTTTAGGTTTTCGAATGCGTTTTGACATTTGACTGTCCATTCAAATTTAACATTCTTTTTACATAATCTAGTTATGTGACGTGAGTAATCGGAAAAGTTTTTAATAAAACGTCTGTAGCGCTGTCTGCGTCCGTTGGGACTAATACCTCGTATTTTTTACTATCTTTTGTCTGCGTTTGTATTGTTATTGTTATTACCGTTGGTGTTGTTATTGGAGTTATATCCATTACTGTTTCCACCACGGTTGTTTCGGTTATTTTGGTTATAACCATTGTTTTGGTAATATCCATTGTTTTGGTAATATCCATTATTATGATAATTACATCTGTTGTTACCCCTACCGCGACAATTATTTCTGAAGTTATAACCACGATAGTTGTTTCCTTTTTCTGTGTATGCCAGCTTCTAGGATAGTCTTAAGTCGGCCATGCTCACAATTTTTGATCATTGTGGTTATAGCTTCCTTTGTGCTGAACTTGTCGGCATGTTCAGCCGGTAGTCCTTCGTCTATGTATGAAGCTTCGAAGAGCTTTCGTAGGTTGTCTATTTCATTTGTAAATTTTCTGCCGCTTTGCCTTTTTGACTTGTTTTAGCCATTTTTGCTTAGTTAGTTAGTTAATTTTGAACCTTATATAATGTAGATCCTACAATTTTTGATTTGACGACTTCTACAGCCAAATCGTCAAACGTTCCCTTTGTCAGGTCAACTAGCTTCAAAGCTGTTACAAATCTATGCAAGTGTAGTGTTTGTCCATTAAATTCCGGAATGTACTTTATATATCTTTAATATATGCCCGTTTGGCAGCTGGATCTGCCATTATGTTTTCTTTTGTTTCTACTATATTTGTATCTGAATCTATATTTTGGTCTTCTTCTGTTTCTGACTCTGCTGCTGTAATAAATGCAGAATTTGAGAGATCGTGTAGATCTTTTTCATTTATTTCGAAATCTTTGCTTGTATCTGAATCTTCTTCTTCTGCTAGGGCTTTTTGTTGGTCTAATGTTAAAGCCGTATTTAAAATTGTCGGGATATATATTTTTAAATCATACTTATCCTTGACAGTTATTAGGTTTGCCCGCAACATAATCATATATTTTTGATAAGTTTGTTTTGTTAAATCTTGCCCTATATTTATGCACTTGGGTTCTTGCCTGATTGAAAGAATCTACAAGAATTTTTGCATGTTTATTTACTGTGTCTTGTTGTGTTTGCCTTTTTTGACTTACACATTTATAAGACTTTTCAAATGTTTCTTTTAATTCTCTGATATGGAGTGTTAATTTTTTTTTTTTTTTTAATTACATGTGCATAATTTTTAGCACATTTATGTATATGTCCTAAGACTGGGTGTATGTCTATTTCCGAGAATACTTTACAGTTTCTCACGGTAGACAGTACTTATGCTTTTTGCGTTCCGCTGCAATGAATAAGTGGAGAGAATTCAAGATCGTACCTATTCATATATTCGTATTAGTTCCTCAAACTAAAACGAGATGCTTTCGAAAATGTGACTATAGTAAACTAAATTACATGATTTCGCAATATAATTGGACTGATTTGTACAACTGCATGGATATTGAAAGTGCAATTGAACTTTTCTATAGCGTTTTAAACACTTTTCCTGACGAATGCGTTCCTGACAGGCTTTTTCCAAAGCTAAACAGGCCTCCTTGGTTTAACAATGCGCTTCAAAGACTTTAAAATCTTAAGTCCAACACTTATAAAAAGTATAAAAAATCGGGTAAGCCATCTGATTTTTCAGTCATTGCTATTCTATGTATTTAAATCGATGTAAATTCGAATTTTCAAATGATCCGAAGCAGTTTTATAACTTTGTTAATGCTAAGCGTAAGTCTTCGGCATTGCCTTCATCGGTACGTTTAAACTCAAAAACAGCATCGTCGGATTCTGAAATTGCGGATTTATTTATTTATTTATAGTTCGGCCGCTTGGTCAAATTCTATCTACTCTAACCCCTTAAATAGGGCTAATTTTATTTTTACCCCTGTAATTACCGAAAGTTCTCTCTTAAAGGATTTAGAAACAACAACGCCAACGTATTCTTCCGGTCCAGATAGACTCCCTGGATGTGTACTTAAGTTTTGTGCTTCAACCATTTGTAAACCGATTCTTAAACTTTTTTATTTGTCTATTTCATCATCAGTTTTTCCAACTATCTGGAAGGACTGTTTTATTATTCCACTCCACAAAAAGGGTGCGAAGGTGGATGCCCAGAATTATAGAGGTATTTCTAAATTGTCGGCAATTCCTAAAGCATTTGAACGTTTTATTACTTCTCATTTGCAACATTTATGTTCCTCGCTAATATCACCGTGTCAGCATGATTTTGTTAAGCGAAGATCGACCACCACCAACCTTCTTGAATTGTCATCTATTGTAATAAATGGATATAAGAATAAAATGCCGACTGACGTAATATATACAGATTTTAGTAAGGCCTTTGACTCTGTTAACCACTCTCTCCTTTTATTCAAATTAGATCAGCTTGGGTTTCCATGTAATCCATTAACTTGGATTTCAAGTTCCTTGAATGGTAGGACTCAGAGGGTTATATTTAAGAGCGCTGTTTCTAAAATGATCTACGTGACATCTGGAGTTTTTCAAGGCAGTCATTTAGGCCCTGTGCTGTTTACTTTGTTTATTAACGATCTTCCCCCTATCGTAGCACATTCTCGTGTACTAATGTACGCTGATGATGTTAAGCTTTGTATATCTTATAAAGATATAGGGTCAAGTTTCAACTTGTGAGGCACCGTAAAAGCCGCCCCACATCCAGCGAGTAGATTTAAGTATACATAGACATATTTGGTAGATAATAAGTTCAAATAGTATTAAGTTAGGATAGGCCACGGAGGCAGGCAAGAAGCCAAAGAAAAAGAAACAGTTAAGTTCAAATAGTACTAAGTTAGGATAGGCCACGGAGGCAGGCAAGAAGCCAAAAAAAAGCCGTTAAGTTCAAAAACTTCGGCCGTTAGCCAGTAGCTCAAACAGGCGTTATTTAGTTAGTAGTGCTTTAGTTATTGTAGTGCTAGGAATTTAAATAAATATTTATTATTAGTCTATTAATCGACCGTTAGCCAATAGTTCAACCAGGCGCTATCGAGTGTGCTAATTGGGATCTCAGCTGATCAAGCGCTCTACTCGGGTTAGGCGGTCTGCACACGAACAGATTAGGCGACGCACGGTTCCAGTGTTGGGAAGCGAGGACCCGGCTGGCTATATAAGCCCGGCGGCCACGAGTCCCGGGGCTCGTTCGTTCGCCGTCAGTGAAAGCCAAAGCATCGGAGTACAGCAGCAAGGATCTTAAGGACACGCAAGACACGCAGGACAGCAAGGATCAAGACGGAGGACCCTAGTGAGTAGAGTGCGAGAGAGATAGGGACAGGGAAGAAAAATAGTGCGGCTAGGGAAAAGATATACAAAAGAAAACCAAGAAAATAAAACATAAAACCACGGACAATAAGAACCACGAAACCTATACTGAGTTGGGTTTATTTCCCCCCCCTGACCCTCAAAGCCCTGATCCGCGTGTGCTAAAACAGTGGCCTAAGCCAAGCCGGTTGCGTTTTCGAGAAGATTCCTCTGCGCAACGGGACTTTGGTGGCAACCACGTGCACAGGCGTGAAGGCGTGCAAGTACGGGTTTTCTCTCCGCTTGCATAGTTTTCCGTCTCGGTTTCGACCGACGCACCCCTGTCCCCGAACTGGGAGCGCTGACTTCTGTCCATGTTTAGAGAAGATTCCTCTGCGTGGGCGTGAGAACAGCGCCCCAGGCGGCGGGAGTTGACACGGTGGTATAGGCCAAAACCCCCCCCCCACTGTGCCGCCTCCGGCACGCCCGTGACGACTTTCACTCGTTCGCGCCTGCCCCAAATCCGAGTTGCAAAGGCCTGCCCTGACCCACCGATAAGGACCGCCGCGCGCATCGGGGCTGATCGGCGACTGCGGCCCAGTTGCCCGCCTCCCCTCGTCCCCGCTTATTTACAAATTCGATTGTAAAGGATCCTGGGGAGACTGAGCTCCATCCCAGCCGTAGAAACATCCTTACAGTCTGGCGCCCGAACAGGGACGAGCGGAGGACGAGCCGGTGTCCACCAAATTTATGGCCTAAAGACCCATAAGACGCCGCTGGCCGTCGCCGAGCCGCCCGGCCACCCACAGCACCCGGCATCGCCGCAAAACCGCCCCGCCACGCGTGCCGATCACAACAGCATATGTAAATCCTGGCCAGACACCGCTTAGACCACCAAGGGGCACCGCGCACACCAACAGCGACGCTAGGAGCTATTTTTTTTTGCCACAGACAGGGTCGTCGCACACGTCAGACGCACGCTCAGCAAAACAGACAGGGTCGTTACACGCACCAGGCACCAGAAAAACCAGGGTCAACAAAAAAAAAAAAAAAAAAAAAGCCATTTAAACACACACGACAATAAGAAAACCAATTTTGGGTACACACACGACTGCCGCCATAGTTTGGTTGGGGCTCTCTCACCTCTATTTGCAACGGGGGAACTGTTCTCGTTTCTTTTAAACGTGGCTGTCGCCAACGACACCACCGATCCTCGCCAAACCTCTGTTCGGCCGCACAGCGCCGTCGCCAGCCCTTGTTCCGGCCATCGACGCCGCGAATCCGCACCGGATTGGGTCCAGGTCGCGCAACGTCGCCACCAACGTGGTCGGAAAGCCTCACCGACGCAGCACAGCGCCGCCAGCCCTCGTTCCGGCCATCGAAGCCACTGATCCCTGCCGGATTTGTGGGCGAGGCCGCTCAACGTCGCTCCAACGTGGTCGTGGACCACCACCGACGCAGTGCAGCTTTGCTAGGCCTTGTTCCGGCCGCTTCGTGCCGCCGCCAACGTAGTCGTTAGCCATCGACGCCGCTGATCCCCACCGGTTTTCGGCCAGGCCGCTCTACGTCGCCGCCAACGTGGTCGTTGGACACCGACGCCAAGGATAAAAGAACATCAAAGACCACCCGGAAACCACGCCGGACGACAACCTGGAGGAATTAGTCGTAGCAACCGGAAGTAAGGAAAAACCAGCCACCATGGGCGTCCGCTGGATCACATATCGCCGGAAAGAGGAACTGGAGGGACTCCTCAAGGAGTTCGGATTGGAAACGGCGGGAACGGTAGTCGAGCTGCGAGCACGACTAGCCGACTTTATCGGAAAGGCAGAGCATAGCCAGACCACGCTGTCTCGACTCGCACAGCTAGAAGCCCTCTATCCCGAGGCACCATCCGGGAAGGAAATGCAATCACGGTCCACGTCCCCAATGCCGGAAGCGGGGGCCATGAAGCTGGTCGTACCCGGGCGGTCACCCTCACCAGGACGCATGACCACCAGCGCGGAAGCCCAGAATGCAACCACGGCCTCCCCTAACCGAGCACCGCGCGACACCATATCCGCAGCGGTACTGACCGAGAAGCTACGGAGCTGGGGAATCCTCTTCGACGGACAAACGGACCCGGTCCATTTCGTGGAACGAGTCGAGGAAGGAGCAGCCGCCTACAACGTCCGGATCAGCGACGTTCCCAGAGCCATCTCCGGGTTACTATCTGGAAGAGCGGAAGGCTGGTACCGAGCCTATCGTATGCACTCTGCGCCATGGCTCCTATTTAAGACCGAGTTCTTGGAGTTCTTCCTGCCTCCGAGGTACTTTAAGAGGTTGGAGGACACGATCCGCAACCGGTATCAACAGCCGCAGGAGCCATTCAAGAACTTCCTTGTGGACCTGAGACTCATGATGCAGCGCGCGAAGTACACTCTGGCAGACGAGCTTGAAAGGATATATGAGAACTTGTTGCCAGAATATCAGCTTTTTATCCGTCGCCACGAGTTCTCCACCCTCGAAACGCTGACGCAGCTCGCCACCGCCTATGAGATCGCACGGGATCGGGACTCGGTCCGACACGCCGCCCTCACCCACTTCGCCACCAAGGGGTCGGACCAAGCGCAAAGGTCACCACCATACCCTAGGACTACGACTGCAAGAGAACCCAACGCCGTCCCCCTGCCCATCGGGGCTACGAGTCACATGATCTCCGACGAGGACAGCCGGCCGGTGGACATACAGCATGCCTGCCGCCGCTGCGCAGAGGTAGGCCACTTCGCCAAAGAGTGCACCCGGCCGCCCCGCCTATTTTGTTGGGATTGCGGACGCAGAGGCGTGCGGACAGTGAACTGTTGTCGGCAGTCGGGAAACGGACAGCATCCCCGCTCGAATTGGGAACGGCCGGGGACAGCCAGCACACTTCCCAACTCGTAAAGCCCCCACTTCGACTGGAGAACGGGCGGATAGTAACGACGATCAGCATCGACGAACGACCCTTTTTGGCCACACTGGACACTGGAGCGTCGCGCAGTTTCGTGAGCGAGCGAGTGGCTCAAACTCTGGCCACCCCTACCAACAGGAGGACAGTGCGAACGCGGATCTCCTTGGCTAACGGCTCCTCCCAAGAAGTCACCAAGGCCGTGTGGGCACGCATCAAACTGGACCAGCAAGAGGCCGAGCTACCCCTCCTGGTGTTACCCTCGATCCTGGACGACGTTATCCTAGGGATCGACTTCTTGTGCGTAATCCAGGCGTCCCTGATCTGTGGTCGCACTTGCCTGCGACTCTTTCCGGCACCCCTTCGAGAGGCAACGACGATAACCACGCCCGAGATACTGCCTGCAGACCCGACAGCCGCGAACCCACCCCGAGCGGGTGTCGTAATCGGTGGACACCCACGGGACCCACTCCAGCAGTCAAGTGACGCCGCAGCATCATCGGGCCCTTGGGCCGTGGTATCACCGAACTCTCGAACCAGCACGGGTGCATCCGCGACATCAACATCATCATCGTCATCGCCGTCGCCAAGGACCCCATCATCGTCATCGCCGTCGCCGTCGCCGTCGCCAAGGACCAGAGCGGTCACCTCATCGCCGTCGTCGCCGTCTCCAAGGACCCCGTCATCGTCATCGCCGTCGCCAAGGACCAGAGCGGTCACCTCATCGCCGTCGTCGCCGTCTCCAAGGGCCCCATCATCGTCATCGCCGTCGCCAAGGACCCCGTCATCGTCATCGCCGTCGCCAAGGACCAGAGCGGTCACCTCATCGTCATCGTCGCCATCTCCAAGAGCCACCACGGCCACATCATCGCCGCTGCCGTCTCCAAGGGCCGCCACAGCTACATCGTCGCCGCCGTCGTCCCCAAACTCTCGAGCGGTGCCAGCCGCACCCTCCTGGCCGAGAGGACGACCGGGTCCAACTATGTCATCCGATCCCCCGCCGCCTGCGGTTGCCGGAGGGGTCAGCAAGTACGGATTGACTCCACTAGCGGATGCAGAAGTGGCCCGTGAGAGAAACCCGTTCCGAAACCAGGCCAGCCACGATAAGCCTACGGCAAATCTCGCCGCCATCGCCGAATGTCTGGAAGAACAGCAGCCACCGACGCTCACCGGCGAGCCGATGGAACCCCGAACCCTAGCGTCCCTCGAGGAGGAGCTGAAGCGGTTCGACGGATTGGCCGGGGTGACCCACATCGCGGAGCACCAAATAGTCATGCGGGACGAAAAGCCACTGAAGCAGCGGTATTTTCCAAAGAACCCGGCCATGCAGCAGATCATCAGCGACCAAGTCGATGAGCTACTCCGGGATGGGAGGATCGAACCATCACGGAGCCCGCATAGTGCTCCCATTGTCCTGGTGAGGAAGAAGACTGGGGAAATGCGAATGTGTGTCGATTTCCGGCAGTTAAACGCACACAGCGTGCCGGACGCGTACCCGCTTCCGCGCATCAACCACATCCTGGAGCGCCTGCGGAACGCGCGCTATATCTCGACGCTGGACCTGAAAAACGGCTACTGGCAGATCCCAGTGGCGCAGGAGAGTCGCGCTTGTACCGCATTCACCGTGCCAGGACGAGGATTGTTCCAGTGGCGAGTGATGCCGTTTGGATTACATTCGGCCCCAGCGACATTTCAAAGGGCCCTGGATAGCGTCATCGGGCCAGACCTAGAGCCTCACGCTTTTGCCTACCTTGACGACATCATCGTCACAGGAGCTACGCGGGAAGAACATATGAAAAACCTCAAGGAGGTCTTCAAGCGGCTTCGGAATGCCAACCTACGGCTGAACCGGGCCAAGTGCAAGTTCTTCTGCCGAAGCCTAGTGTACTTGGGGCATGTGATCAGTGAGGCCGGTATCCAGACCGATCCGGACAAGATCGCGGCCATAAAGGGGCTACAACCCCCCACCAATTGCAAGGAGCTGCGGCGATGTCTGGGAGTCGCTTCTTGGTATAGGCGATTTGTACCCAACTTCGCCGCCATAGTGCAGCCGATGTCCACGTTGCTACGAAAGGGGAAACGATGGCTCTGGGAGGAACCACAGCAACTCGCGTTCGAAGATCTGAAAAGCAAGCTCACCGAAGCGCCGGTATTGGCATGCCCGGATTTCACCCGGAAGTTCCAGTTGCAAACCGACGCCAGCGACTACGGGCTCGGAGCAGTCCTGACGCAGCAATCCGAAGAAGGCGAACGAGTGGTGGCGTACGCTAGCCGGCGACTGGTGAAATCCGAGGAAAACTACTCGGCCACCGAGAAAGAATGCCTCGCCATCGTCTGGGCCATTCGGAAACTCCGGTGCTACCTGGAAGGGTATCGGTTCGATGTTATCACAGACCATTTAGCCCTGAAATGGCTGAATAACATTGAAAACCCGACCGGGCGTATCGCTCGCTGGGCGCTGGAACTCCAGCAGTTCCAATTCGACGTGCACTACAGGAAGGGTAACCAGAACGTGGTCGCGGATGCCCTGTCGCGCCAACCACTGGACACGCTCCACCAGCTACAGGAAGAAGTATCACCATGCAAGTGGATCCGAGCCAAACTGGAACAAATCGACGTACAACCGGAAAAGTTTCCGGACTACGCCAGAGAGAACGGACAGCTGTACCGCCACCTCGGCGATCCATCCCCCGACGAGGGCATCAGCCCATGGAAGCTGTGCGTCCCCACGGAGCACCGACGACACGTGCTGGAGGAGTGCCACGACCACCCCTCGGCAGGGCATCTAGGGATCCGCAAGACGATCCGACGAGTTGGACAGCGCTATTTCTGGCCTGGAATGCATCGGGACGTGCGCCGACACGTAAGGTGCTGCGAGACCTGCCAGCGGTTCAAGGCGAGTCAGCTCAAGCCCGCGGGCAAGATGCTCACCCGTCGCCCGGAGGAACCTTTCACAATGGTCAGCGCAGACTTCATCGGACCCCTACCCCGGTCTCGTCGCGGGAATACAATGCTGCTGGTCTTCCTGGACGTTTTCTCGAAATGGGTCGAGATCATACCGCTGCGGAAGGCGACAACGGCCCAGCTGGAACTGGCGTTTCGAGAGCGCATCCTCTCCCGATTCGGAACCCCACGCACGCTGATATGTGACAACGGCGCGCAATTTACGAGTCGAGGATTTAGGGCACTCTGCAAACGGGCCGGCGTCCAGATCCAGTACACGGCTCCGTACTCACCACAACAGAACCCGACCGAGCGTGCGAACCGGACGATCAAAACTATGATCGCCCAATACACCGCGGACGACCAGCGATCCTGGGACCAGCTACTGCCAGAGATCTCGCTCGCAGTGAATTCCAGCATCTCGGACAGTACAGGATTCAGCCCCGCCTATTTAGTCCAGGGCCGCGAGCCACGCCTGCCGGGGGCCTGGTACGACAAGGTGACGCCGAGCTCAAGTACCACGCCACAGCCACCCGAAGACCGGGCTAAAGGATTACAGGAGGCATATGCCATCGCACGAGTGAACAACGAGCGGGCATCCCAGGAACAGCAGCGGTACTACAATTTAAGGCGACGCGCTTGGCGACCGTTGGTGGGATCATGGGTGCTGGTCCGTACCCATCACCTGTCCAGGGCCAGCGAGGGATTCAACGCCAAGTTGGCTCCGAAGTACACCGGACCATACAAAGTGGTGAAGTTCCTGTCCCAGAATGTAGTGCGCCTACAACTGCAGGGCTCTAGGAAACGGCGGACTGCCAGTCTCCCGGATCTCAAAGAGTACAGGACCGGGGAAACCGACGACGAAGAAGATACAGCGGACAACGAGGCAGAGCCATACACAGAAGCGTTCGCCTCCGAACCCCCAAACGTGGATCCAGAAGACTCCCAAGCTATGGGCGACCAGCAGGAGATACTCGGCCAGGAGAGCAACCAGGATGCCCAAGTCACGGAGCAGCGTACCCAGCCCAAGAAAGCCACCCATCGACGAGTACACTTCGAATAAACCAACCTCAAGCAGGGTCACGTGAGTCAAGCGGGGCGCCCGCGCTGCCATAGTTAGGTTAAGCCGCCAAGTAAGCTAAGAACTTTGAACTTGTAATCTAGAACCATAAGTATCCCAAGCCGCACTATAGGTAGGATTTACACAATAAGACCTAAGCTAATACGTTACATTTACTAGCACACCGTCATCATGTCCGAAAACGAGGAGTACGAATACCGCCCATGGAGCGACTCCACCCGCTCTCCCTCACCACCAGCCGTAACCATCAGCACCGACTCCGTGCTATCGGAGCACGCAGAGCGCATCGCGTCGCCGCCGTTCGACCCGGCCGAGACACCACCGCCTCCACCTCTTGCCTGCGACGGAGACGCCGACTCCCAGTCCACCAACCGCCACGACCCATCGTACGAGTGCGAGGTGAGCAGTGGATCCGACAGACAACAAGGACAGGAGGAGGAGCCGCCAACTCGAGATGACGAGCCCGACACCAGGGGGCTGACTACAGCAAGGCTGGCACGATTAAACGTCGCGGGATCCCCAGCAGCCGGGTACAGCACGGCCTGCTACCTAGTCACCGCTTGGCTGGAAAGCGTGGCGACGCCGGTATTCGCTGAGGGGTTTGAGGAGAGATGCGTCCAGGAGAGTCGTGCCTGGACACCAGACCCGGCATCATCTACAGACGACTCGTCAGTGGGAAGGGATGGCCGCTTCGCGACCGGAGGCCCACCCGTGCCCCTCCAGTGCTTGCTAGCGGAGGCCAACGACGCTTGGGCCGATTACGCAGCACGGCCTCGCACCCCCACCGCCTCGACCGCCTCACGGGAAGCCGATGCCACCGGAGATTCGTTTATGGGTACTTCGGTGAGTGGATCCCTGAGCGACGACGCCGACGCAGAAGCCGTAACTGCCGAGCCACACCAGGTGGACAAAGGCGAGGAAGGGACGGATCCCACACCGGACTGCCCGACGACGCGGGAAACGCAGCCCGAAGAAGCCGAAGCCAGGACCCCGAGTCCCCAGACGACCGCTGCCCAGAACGAGCCACTTCCAGCTACCCCGAAGTTGGAAGCTCGAGAACGCAAGACCGGCACCCAGAACGGGAGGACAAACGAACAACGCCACTGCCCGCCTCCCCTGAGAGCCCTCGGACACCGAGTCCTACGGTAGTCGCCCTAGACGGAATGATCCCGCCCACTCCAGGGAGTAGCATCCCGAGAGTGGAGATGAGCCGCTGGCTCGATCCCCACCCGGCGGGACCGGAACAGGAGAAGGACGGAGATGCACGCGACCCCATAGCAAGGCCCAACGACACAGACGATGCCGACATTCTAGACCTGGGTCTCTTCCCGGCCGGACCAGAGGAAGACGCACTCCTGCAAGCGTTACGGGAGCACCCGGGAGTAGAACAACTCTTTGACGAGGAAGATTGGATCGTCGCACCGGCAGCATGGAGGGTGGACACGAACGAGCGTCGTCTCCCCGCACCATCGTGGAGTACGTGGAGGCACACGACCGCACGAACGTCCGTTTCCTGCGGCACCACCAGGGACATTGATTCCGCATCACGATCACGGCCCGACGCGGCATCGCCATCTCGCTTCGCCACCCCGACGTAAGGGGGGGGTGTGAGGCACCGTAAAAGCCGCCCCACATCCAGCGAGTAGATTTAAGTATACATAGACATATTTGGTAGATAATAAGTTCAAATAGTATTAAGTTAGGATAGGCCACGGAGGCAGGCAAGAAGCCAAAGAAAAAGAAACAGTTAAGTTCAAATAGTACTAAGTTAGGATAGGCCACGGAGGCAGGCAAGAAGCCAAAAAAAAGCCGTTAAGTTCAAAAACTTCGGCCGTTAGCCAGTAGCTCAAACAGGCGTTATTTAGTCTATTAATCGACCGTTAGCCAATAGTTCAACCAGGCGCTATCGAGTGTGCTAATTGGGATCTCAGCTGATCAAGCGCTCTACTCGGGTTAGGCGGTCTGCACACGAACAGATTAGGCGACCTACGCACGGTTCCAGTGTTGGGAAGCGAGGACCCGGCTGGCTATATAAGCCCGGCGGCCACGAGTCCCGGGGCTCGTTCGTTCGCCGTCAGTGAAAGCCAAAGCATCGGAGTACAGCAGCAAGGATCTTAAGGACACGCAAGACACGCAGGACAGCAAGGATCAAGACGGAGGACCCTAGTGAGTAGAGTGCGAGAGAGATAGGGACAGGGAAGAAATATAGTGCGGCTAGGGAAAAGATATACAAAAGAAAACCAAGAAAATAAAACATAAAACCACGGACAATAAGAACCACGAAACCTATACTGAGTTGGGTTTATTTCCCCCCCCCTGACCCTCAAAGCCCTGATCCGCGTGTGCTAAAACAGTGGCCTAAGCCAAGCCGGTTGCGTTTTCGAGAAGATTCCTCTGCGCAACGGGACTTTGGTGGCAACCACGTGCACAGGCGTGAAGGCGTGCAAGTACGGGTTTTCTCTCCGCTTGCATAGTTTTCCGTCTCGGTTTCGACCGACGCACCCCTGTCCCCGAACTGGGAGCGCTGACTTCTGTCCATGTTTAGAGAAGATTCCTCTGCGTGGGCGTGAGAACAGCGCCCCAGGCGGCGGGAGTTGACACAGTGGTATAGGCCAAAACCCCCCCCCACTGTGCCGCCTCCGGCACGCCCGTGACGACTTTCACTCGTTCGCGCCTGCCCCAAATCCGAGTTGCAAAGGCCTGCCCTGACCCACCGATAAGGACCGCCGCGCGAATCGGGGCTGATCGGCGACTGCGGCCCAGTTGCCCGCCTCCCCTCGTCCCCGCTTATTTACAAATTCGATTGTAAAGGATCCTGGGGAGACTGAGCTCCATCCCAGCCGTAGAAACATCCTTACAAACTTACAGTCAGATATTGATCGTTTTCAGGGATGGTGTGAGTGCAACCTTTTAAATTTGAACTGCCTTAAATGCAACGTTATGACTTTTTATAGGGGTACTCCTACGTTTATTAGTTATTCTCTTCAAAATACACCACTCGACCGTATATATTCAATTAACGATTAAGGTGTTCTTCTCGACCCAAAACTTAAATTTGACTGCCACATAATGGCCACTGTCAATAAAGCTATGAGTGTTCTTGGGTTTATAAAGCGTTGGTCAAAAGAATTTGATGACCCTTATACAACCAGATTATTATTTACCTCCCTTGTCCGTCCTATTTTGGAATATTGTTCTTCAGTTTGGAGTCCACAATATCAAGTGTACATCGACCGTATTGAGTCGGTACAAAAAAAATTTCTCCTTTTTGCCCTTCGTAGTTTGAACTGGGATCAAAACGTAAGGCTACCTTCCTACCAGAGTAGATTACTATTGCTTAATTTACCTACACTTGAAAACCGTAGAATAATGCTTGGTACTATTTTTATGCAAAATCTTATAATATGTGATATTAATTCTGTAGAACTGGTAAGCCGTTTAACATTTTATGTTCCCGTTAGACTAACACGAAATTATTACCCTCTTAATTTGCCTCGATGTACATCAAATTTTTCTCTGCATGAGCCCTTTCGCGTTCTATGTAAAAATTATAACATTCTTTATCATTTAATTTGTACTTCAACATCTATCCCTGTATTAAAAACTAAAATTTTATCTCATTTGCTTCAATCTCAGTTTTAGCCTTTATAATGTGTCCCGTCTCTATTTGTTTCATGTATCTTCCTCGCGAACTCGCATTTTTGCCCTAATTGATAAAGGGTCCCGCGGGTAACAAGCACGTGCTTGATATCGTTGGGCCACTTGTTTGTACTGCTCGTAGTGCATCAACGTCCATCATAAAAAAAAAAAAAAATCTGCAATTAATAGAGGCTCTGCTATGTTCCTAATTAGGGCTAATACCCCATTCTTAAAATTTGGTTCATTGGCCAATGTAACTCTAATGCACTCTGTGCTATTCATTATGAGTTTTATTTTTTTCAACACCCATCAGAATGTGAAGAAATTTTTCAAATCGGACCAAAAGTTAAAAAGTTATGACCGATCAAAGTTTTATATTTCCATCTCCCACGCACTCCCTTTAGCTGAGTAACGGCAACCGACTATAGCGTTCTCTCTTTTTTGTACTTAAACCAATCTTATGTCGTACTTCCTTCTAGCTGTTACATACTTTTGCACGAATACAATATACCCTTTTACTCTACGAATAACGGGTATAATAATTAATAATAATAATAATTGTGAACGGCGCACTCTCTCACTGAGCTAACATCTCATATGAGGTAGCATTTAAGATAAACATTGTTTATTTAACAACATAGTTAACAACTATTTTTTTTTAAAGAAATGTCAAAAAACATTTCAACATAGTTCGAATTATTTTAAACAAATTTTGAGTGTTATTGTTTTTTGTTTGTGTATGTATGTTTTTTGTAAAATGCTGCAATTTAGACAGTCTTTGATTGCAGGTTATGTTCCTTTTAAAAATACTTTTCCTAAAAATACATTGAAGCCTTGAAAGACATTTTAGTTCATCAAACTTTAGGGCTGTCCATATATTACGTAATCACCGAAAACCGTTGTGCAAAAAAAAAATTTTTTTGTTTGAAGAATTGAAAGATATTAAGCTATCAAAAAAAGTTGCATACCAAATATTAAAATAACTCAAACGAGTCTCAAGTGCGGCGTGAATTTCCAAATCAGCGTAATTGTAAAATGATTTTTAAAAAATTGGCCTGTCACGACAAATTTTTTTTAAATATACACATATACGGGTAACCTTTTGATAAGTACCAAGATCGTAATTTTCCTCCGAATATAAAAAATGATTTGTTTTTGGTTTTTTTATTTATTGTTAAAAAAAAATCTCACCCTATTTCATTGCCTCAGGCCCAGTGTAACAAAAACATACTAAGCCCTAACGCCGAATTAACATTATTTTAACCATCATTCTCAGCCTTAACACCAGATTTTCCTATACCCCACTCTAGTCTCATCTGAAAAAAAAAGTTTTCTTACTTCAACCTTTTTTTTAATGAAACTTTGTTGTCACCTTAACCCACTTTATTCCAAAGTCCAAACGAACCTTACTTTTCTCACCTTCACCCATTCCTTACATTACTTTTAGCCAAATCTAAATATTGGGTTGGCAAGAAAGTCTTGTCGTTTTTTTTATTGTAGCTAGTACCCCCATTACCACACCTTAACCCCGCATTAACCTCACTTTATTTCCACCTTAACTCCACCGTTCTGGTATCCTAAATCAATCAATTTAGTCAGCTAAGCAAGTAAAAGCAGATAAATAACTCTTGCGATTTTTTTTACCGTGATATTTTTTCATTATCGACTTGATTTGCAGAACATAATACTTTCTCTGACCTCTGTTTCTGCTGGCGTCGATTTTGAGATTATTTAGTTCTGGTTCGGAAATATTTAAATAAAAAAAAATATATAAATAAATAATAAAACCTATGGTACGTATTCGATCGCAGGATCGGTAGGCTATGTCCTCAATGTCGATAAAAAAAACGCATTTTTTATTTGTGCACTTTTTTTTTCAAGTAAATGTATATGTAGTACATGTTAGGGGCTGTCCATATATTACGTAATCACGTTTTTGGTGACTTTTGACCCCCTTCCCCCCTGGTGATCAAAAGTAATATTTCAATAAACACCCCCCCCCCCCCTCAATGATTACGTAATCCCAAGAAAAAAAATATAGTATACAATTTGTTGTTTTAATCTCTAAATTCAAACGGAGTTGCAAGCCAATCTTTAATATTGTTTATGATTGGAGTTTGGCATGACACATTCGGTTAGTCTACGCTGAAATTATCTCCAACATACACTTCGTCAAGCCATTCCTTCGTGTAATTTTACCACTAAACATTCTCTTTTCCGCCGCCCAGCCACTTAAAAAAAATGTTTCTCTGCTTTGCTATACAAATTTGTAGATATGTATAATTGAAGGAAAATACATTTTTGAATAATTTTTTTAAATAAAACAAGTGAGAACGCTATAGTCGGGTTTGTGTCCCGACTATCTAATAACTGTCACTCAGCTAAAGGGAGTGCGAGGAATATGGATATATAACATTTTTTTGATTGCAAATAACTTTTTAATGAATGGTCCGATTTGAAAAATGCCTTCTACATTTCGATAGGTATAAATATACACAACAAAATTGCATTTATACTTCTCGAAAATCTTTAAAGGTGTGGGCGCCAGACACATTTTAAAATCGTTAGTGGGCGTTCATACGGACAGACAGACAAACGGACAGACGGAAAGACGGACAGACTGTTGTAGGCACCTCTTTGGACACCACTATCAGCTCCACGTCGTAGGCGATACCGACTATGTTGGTGTTGTTTGGCAGTGGAAGCTGTCACCGTCATACATAGTATTCCACAGCAAAGGCCCCAGCAACGAGCCTTGTGGAACTTGTGTCGACGGACAGCTGCCTTTTGCTGAGGTAGCTGTGGAATATGTTCAAGGACTATGGACCTTAGTGACTCCAACGACCTTCTCCAATCCGCTGTGTAGTACTCCTTCGTCCATCCCTTCCACCTTGTGCCTGCAATGGCTTCTGCCGCAATGCTGGTTACTTTGCCAGACCGATATCATCCAACAACTTGCCTCCCCTGGGTTGATACCCTCTCTCCTTTAGTTTCTCAAATCCACAGCAAACGGTAAGACATGCATTAAACTCTAAAAACTTCGGTCACACTAAAGAGAATAATATTTATCGACTAGTGACAAATGAAGAGGGGATTCCCTAAACTGTTGAATTGCTGAATTGCTAAATTTTGGTCAGCTGTTAATCAGTTGTTCCATACAAAGCCATCTTTCAGGAATTTCAGCAATTTTGAAAATTTTGTTGAATCGTTGAAAACCAGAGTAGTCACCTTATTTTACTAAAAGTCATGGCAACTCTGCAACATTTTACTATTATAAGTTCGCATTATTTACTTTAAAATCAAATTAGCAATTCTATTAATAGTTTTTCTTACCTAGCTAATAATTTTAGTCAGTAAGAAACAATAAAAAATCGAATTTTACATGTTTTAAGTTCCGTGAAACTTTTCAACAAATAACAGCTGTTTGGAAATTCAACAAGAACCATTTTGGGTCGCTCCCTTAATTTCTGAAATTTTCTGTTGAATTTTCAATAATTCAGCAATTTAACAGTTTAGGAAATCCCCTCGTAGTATAATGTATATATTCCCCTTCCTAGTGAAATCTGCTATGGAATTAAAACTTTCGCTTGGTGAAGTTAGCTTCCACTCTCGTTTTTTTTACTATTGCTTTTGAAACTCTTGCCAAGTTCTGCCCAATCCCCCATACTCCATTAATAAATGTTGTAGTCCTTTTATTTCCGATATTTCAGATAGTTTAGTTTGTAAGGACAATTTTGCTTTTTTGTCTTATAAATTAAAAATTTGGTTTCCTAAATAGTATATAAATGAGTTAAAGGATTGCTTGCAACCTTTACTACGTGTTTAGGTTTTTTAGATAACAATATTAGAAACATTATTTACACTACGGAAACCGGCTTGTCATTTCTAATATATTCTTCAAAGTTTTTATCTTCTAACAGGGCTGGGTCAAAATCATTTATTATCTGACTTAATGATGGATTGTCCAACATAGTCGTATGATTTCCTTCAATTACTTTGAGTGTTACTGTCCCAGATGTCAGTGATGAAATGCAATAGTCTTCATCAATATCTTGCAGTGACACCTCAGCCGGTCGTACTAAAGTTATCGGTGATTTAATTTTTTGCAAACCGTCTAAATTAAAGGTAGCGGCCATTTTAACTCTCTTAAACATGGCTTCTACCATTGTCGCTGAGTATTCTTTGCTGTATATATTCTGTTTTTCAACATAGTCCATAAACAAAGACATTTTTTCTGAAAGACTGTCAATTTTGTGAAAAACTTCTGACATACATTCTTTAGTTTCTTCAGGGAATATTTGATTAACAATACTAGAAAAAAGTAGATCATAAAGATCGTTATCCGAAAACTGTTCTCCTAAATGAAGATTAGTAAGCCTTTTTAAAAAATGAGGTGCTCCATCTATCAACATTACATGTCCTCGAAACCCGGAGTTTTCAAGCAACTCAGTTAGCTGTAATGCGACAAAAGTTCCGTATGAGTATCCAATTATATAAAAAGGTTCTGTTTGCTTTAAAATAAGTTTAACATGCTGTAAAACAAAAGATAGTCATAAATATTACCGTGTAGATTATTGATAAAATTAGACTTACTTCAAAACTTTGTTGTGCTACATCCTTTAAATTTTCCAAATGGGCGAACTGATGAAGCTGTAGTACAATAGCCCTGCTTTGTAAGTTTGAGCCTATTTGGTACCATGCGCGTCCAGCTGTACCCTCTAATCCGGGTATTATAATGTTTGGTGAAAGACTCTGCTTTGAAGGAGCTGCGGAGGTCTTAAGCGGGATAATAACTCGATCACAGTTTGTTTCGTCGCCTAAATTTCGTATCAGTAACTGCATCCCTAAAAGCTTACTTTCTGAAGCAAAAATCATTTTAATTCCATCTGTATTCTCTTTTTCTCTAGCCTCAATAAACTCTTGTAGTTTTTGGAAAGTGAGAAGCCGTAAATCTTGTGGTGATAAAATTAACTCAAAATCACGCTCTAGGGTTTGTTTAATTTCAACAGCCATTAATGAGTCCATACCCATTTCTGATAGAGTCGTTCCTAAAGATACTGATTTTAGATCCCGGATACCCATTATATTCATGACGGCATCAATAATACTTTCGTTTCCTGATCGCCCAGTTCGCTTTTCAGCGACGACCATGCTTGAAACGATTGATGCTTCAGCACTCAGTAAATGATCCAGTTCCTGAATACATGACGAAATTCTTTGCTGAAGAGTGCCTCCAATTTCCATATCAATTTTATCTTCAGCCATATCCGCAACTAAACCCACTTCACCGACTGCACCCCATTGAATAGCTTTGCCCGGAAATCCGTCTTTGTTGCGATTCTCAATTATACGTTCCATTACTGAATTAGCCATTCCATAGTTCGTTTGCCCAGCATTTCCTCGACCGCAAGACACACTTGAAAATACTACAAAATGCTTCAAATCGGGGCAAGAAATCCGAGATAGCTCGTCCAAATATTTGGTCGCAATCGCTTTTGGTTTAAAGCTTTCTAAAAATTGGTTTACATTTTGATTGGGAAAAATGCTATCTCTTAATACAACTGCCAAATTAAAAATTCCGCCCACTGGTCCCAGAACAGCAGCTTCAGAGAGTAATTGACGACACCCCTCTCTTGATGAAATATCTGCGGTGCTGACAGCGATTTCGCAGCCATAAGTCTTCCATAGCCTATTTAAAAAAGTCGGTTTAGTTACTTTTTAGATAACAATGTAAATATTAATGTCTTACGCAATTCTGAATGATTGATAGTCTTTTGTAATACCACGGCTAGAGCTGAGCAAAAGTCTTCGTGCTCCACGTAGGGTCATCCAATCAGCCAATTCCATTCCGAAACCTCCAAGGCCACCAGGGATGACATAAGTTAGATCATGCCTAAAGTAAATTTGACTAAGCACTCGAATAGGTAACGTTGATGGATCATCCGGCTTTTCGCGAACTTGAATAACAACTTTTCCAATATGCTTGCCACCGATCAAATGTCTAAAAGCCTGTTCGATTTCATGAGCCGGAAACACTTTAACCGGTAATGGTTGAATTATTCCATTGGAAATGTCAGAATCGATTAGGGCTTTTAAGTGCTATAAAAAAATGTAATACATGTATATCTTCTGTTATCTTATACCCTAGAATCCTATTACCCAAATGTCTTCATCAGGAGCAACAAGGAGGCTATCAGCCAGAACAGCATGGAACGTTATTTCTTTTAAAAAGGATCCCAATCCAATTTTGTTGTCATTAGCCATGTCGAATTTTCCAATTTCCAAAAAACGACCTGACTTACCAAGACAACGTACAGAAGCAAGCAGCTTTTCTTCTGATAAAGAGTTCAATACAAAATCCACTCCTTTTCCATTTGTCTCACGCTGCACCATTAACTCAAATGATGTATCTCGGGAATTTCCAATGTTTGATTCTAAAATGTTTGTTAAAACCTTTATTATACATTTACTTACATATATTTTTAAATTACCTTTTAGTTGCGGAAACGTTTCCAATAAAAATTTTTTTTTTTCGGGAGTACTGCAAGTTGTAAAAACCTCCAAGTTATAGGACAAAGCCACCCGAATAGCGGCTAATCCAATGCCCCCAGTACCAGCATGTATAAGTATACTTTTTCCTTTTCGTATATCGCTAATCATAAAAAAGGCATAATAGACAGTTATATATACCACAGGGACAGTGGCTGCTTCTTCCAGTGACCAGTGATCAGGAATATCCCAAATAAGTTTTGATGGTTTCTCAACATAGGAAGCCACACCACCTTTAACCACCATGCTCATTATACGTCGTCCCGTTAGCACGTTAATGCCAGAATATTCAAAACCCAGAACACAGTTTTGGTCTATTCGACTTGATCCATATAATTCAACAGCTAACCGACCAGTTGCAAGCATTACATCTCGAAAATTAAGTGAAGAATAAGCTACTTTAATCTGGCAGTTTTGTGAATCATAAGGTCCTTTTAGCCATTGCAAAGTCGATAGATCTCCACGTTGAATAACATTTCCATAAATATGATCTAATCTGGCCATTGGTTTCTCACTTTTGATCAATTGCAAATGTCTATAGCTTCCCCAAGAACCCTAATAAAAAGCAAACTAATATGTTTGAAAGAAAAAATATATTAAATTACACTTACATTGCGATAGATGTTGAATGCCAGTCCCAATGATAACTGAGCTGCATAGAAAGGGTGAGACAAATCAAACTCAGGAGCACTTTGGTCATCAATAAAGAAACATCTGATCATATTACCGTCTGGCTCTTTTCGCAAACAGTTTACCAAACCAATAATACCGTTCAATGATTCGTTGAATGAATACACAATAACAGGTGTTTTTGTGTTTATTGCAGATTGTAAAACAGCAATCCATTCAAAATGCTCATCATTTTGAGATACTTTTACCAAAATTGGTTGAACTGATAGTTTTGTTGATACTTTCTGCATTAAAACAAAAAATTCCTCGTTGTTATCAATCGGAATTATTGTAATCGTTCTAAATTTTTCCATTTCTAAAATATTTTCTGTAGACTTTAGTCTAAGCACCATATATCCAGTATCGACTAGCGCCTTATGGGCAATTGAAATTATATCTTGTTTTTGCTCTTCATCAAGGCCTCCCAATAACACAAAATGACAATTGGTTTGAGAAGACAAACATCCATTTTCAATATGAACGCCTGGGATGTCTTCTAGCTTTTGAGAAGTTAATAGAATGCAGTCTCCAGTAACAACAGGTAGATCTTCAATTGCTTCTAAAAATTCAGTTAACACGGTTTCTTTTCCATCCGTATCTAACTCTACCAGTTTCATTTTTAATGTAGGATTATTTTCAAGGGCAATTTGAACGCAGGCACGCGCAGCATTTTGTAGGGAAAGAATCGGGGACGGAGAATGTGGAAGAAAAACATATTCTTCCAGCACTGGAATACCGGGAGGTCTACGCCTTTGCACTGGGCTGGCATGTAGACCGATAAGTTCTATTCCTCCTGCAATGATCCGGTCATACATGTGGTCTACATACACATCAAAAACGCGATTATCAGGGTTCATTTTTGTCATTAAATCGAAATGGTGTACGCCATTTATTTTAAGTTTCCGTATTTTTGTTGGTAATAAAAGAGTTCTCGAATCCGTCCCCAGAATTTGAATTTGAAGCATTGCATCCATGAAGGTTACCCAATTATAATTCCACTCAACCTTTCCAAACAATCCATCTGAACGGGCCATTTGAACGGCTTGAAATGCTCCATTGTAATGATAACCACGCAATCTTAACTCTTTGTAAAAGTCTCTTTTGGAAATCATTGGAAACATAGATTTCTTTTGGAATTGATACACTTCTGGAATATTGGGATTTTCAGTCTCACGGATAATACCGGTAACAACTAAGTTACCCGCTTCAGTTATCTAAAATGTGTTCAATTAATGCCGCTTAAATATAGACGAAAATCGATTAACAATGTACTTACCTCAAAATGGCCGGTCCCATAGTGAATCATAACTGTTAAGTCAACTTTTCCATTCACTGGCATACTTGTAGCTCTTATAAAACGTATATCTTCAAATTCAACGGGTACATCCATATAACTTGGGCCGTGGTACATAAGTGAAAATGTTTCCCAAACATACTGAAGATAACACGTAGCTGGCACAATAATTTTCCCATCTATTTTATGTCCACTCATAAATTCTTCATTATCACTCGCCAAATTAACTGGAAACACACGCTCTCCGCTGGATTTTGTCTTCATGTTTTCGTATTTCGTCACGAACCAGTCTTCACTATGGTCCCAGCGAATAAGCGAGCTAATACTGGGTGTTGAGCGGGATACAGGGAACTGAATTTGTTCATATAAGTTGGCAACCGGTAGTAATACGCCATTTTGATATAATCTTTAAGAAAAAGTATGTACATTATTTAAATATTTTCGACATAATTATAATACATACTTTCCAAGGGCCGAAAGAAAAAACAAAGCGTTGTTTTTATTGCCTCTATTTGTTAGAGGAATATGTACACCATTGGGCATTGATCGCTTAAGAATAGCAGCTAAAAGACTATGGGGCGCCACTTCAATAGTCAATGCATTTTTTGGTAGCAATGAAAATGTTTCATCAAACAGTACACTGTTTAATAAGTTATTGGTATGATACTCTGCTGAACAAAATTTTGCTTGATCCTTATCCCAGTCAGATTTAGGAACACTAGTACTCAACCATTTTGTAGTTCTAGCTCTAGGATTTGGGATAATTTCTTTCATATATTGCAATAATGGAGGCCCCATATGAGCGATGTATTTGGAATGATATGCAATATTTGAACAGGGCACTTCCTTTGCGAAAATTCCCTTTGATTTTAACTCTGCTACAAATTGGGAAACATCATCCAATGGACCAGATATTGTGCAAGAATCCGGTCCATTATGGCAAGCCGTTTCTATTGACTTTGGCAGCATGTGTAGAATTGTCTTATATCCAACTCCGATTGCTGCCATTGAACCCCTTATTTTTTCTAGGTCCACACTAACCCTACCTCGATAATAGGCTGCCAATATCATTTGTTGAGCAGTTAGCCCACCATCCGCATATGCGCATCCTAATTCACCAACAGAGTGCCCAATAATATAGTCCGGCTGAAAATTAAGAGACCTCAAGACATCTGTTAGCCCTATTTGGACTGCTGCAATTCCCACAAACGAATGCAAAATGTTTTGGTAAATTTCTGGGTCATTTGTTGTTAATATATGTATAAGATCAAGGCCTTTCGACAGCAATGTCTGATGACAATTTTCAATTGCTTCCCGAAATCGAGGTATTATCATTAGCTTTGTTCCCATTTCATACCATTGCGAACCCATACCGCTATAAACCCAGACTATCGGGCGCTGGAGGCCAGTGTAATGTTGAACATCTCTTGTCAAGGATTTACATGGGTGAACTCCTTGCTTTGCAAACACCGCATACCCACGAAATACCATACCGGATACATCTTCTTCTTGAATATTTTGAAGCAATCCAATAAACTCAGCATCCAAGGGATTTTTTTCTACAGCATTAAAAATCTCTTGAACTGCCTCCTCCGTCCTTCCTGCCCATGTGAGTAGCCGCGGTACTTCATCTTGTGGTAGTCCATAATTAATTTTTGACTTTGTATAACCCTTCAAAAGTGCATGTGCATTAGCTCCACCAAACCCAAACGAGTTTATTCCAATAAAGGGCTTGGGTAGCGGAGTTACGTCTTTTACAACTATCAACCTTCCTTCGGCTAAGGGTGCAATTACTTGTTTTACTTCCGTAAAGTTAATGTTTGGTGCAATTAACCCAGATTCAAAGGCAAAACAAGCTTTTACTAAGGAACAGATTCCAGAAGCCGCTTCAGAATGACCAACATTTGACTTTACCGATCCAACTAATAATGGCTCTAGCCTTTGATTGCATAAAACATTATCGATCGCTTTACACTCTTCTGGATCACCGACAACCGTTCCTGTACTGTGAGCTTCCAAATAACCCAACACACTTGGTTTAATGTCAATATCTTTGTAGAATTGATCAAGCAACTTCTCCTGTACTATACCCGACGGATATGTTATTCCCTCTGGCTTGTATCCATCACAGTTAGTTTTCGAATAAACCACACTTGCATATACTCGCTTAGCATCTTTTTTTCTTTGTAAGAATAGGCAATTTATGGTTTCCGATCTAGTATAACCACTAGCATTTTTATCAAAGGGCCGACAAAAACCATCTGGGGCCAGAACGCCAAGTCTAAAATATTTATTTAAATTATTCCAGCTGAACACAATGGTTTCTGGCTTACCGTGCAAACTGGAGTGTTACAAATGGATGAAGTAATAAGTTTGATCCACCAATAATTGCAGCATCAATTTCTCCATTTCGAATAGCGCTGAATGCATTGTCTAAAGCGTACATTGAACTAGAACAAGCTGTATCTAGTAAAAATGAAGGACCCTCAAGTCCCAAACAATACGATATTCTGTTAGCCATCATTGCTCTACTACATCCAGTGATTCCAAACCCGCCAGAAGAAACCTTTTCATAAAACCACGTTTTTTCAGATTCAGATATACAAGAGCCTATGTACACTCCAGTTTTTGATCCACGTAGACTTTTTGGATTTACTCCAGAGTCTATGACAGCTTCATACGCCGTTTCAATTAGAATTCGTGTTTGCGGATCCATTGTGTGCGCCTGTTTAAAATGGACTCCGAAAAATGTTGCATCAAACTTTTCAAGTTCACCAATTTTTCCAGACCTTTTTGGTATCTCCGGATTGAAATGACGCCAACGACGTTCATCATCGTCAACCATGTCAATCTAAAATATTAAATACATTTGTTTTTGCATTAAAATTTAAATTTATAAAATAATTTAATAGAAAACAATTTGTCACAGAAAGCGTTGACGGTTTTGGAGATGTTTGGTTTACAGAGCCATTACTGATCCATGAGTTATCGCGCTGTTCTGCTGAACGCACCCTTTTATAACCTGCTTTATCGCTTCAGCACTCTCCAATCATACGGTTTGTATTGCATTTGTGTTTATTTATTTTCAAATTAGTTTTTTCATTTTAGGAATACAAAAATACGGGGTTGTCACAGAAACCGGCGACAGTTTTGGGGATGGTTGGTTTGGAAACCAACCCGTCAAAACTCTAGGTGTCACAGAAAGGCGAGAGATTTCCTTTTTCGGATAATTTACCGAAAAATTAACAGGGCATACACTAAATATAGAATTTTCAGTAATTATCGATTTTTATTTGAATTATTTTGAATATTTATCTCTGCAGGAAAAATGCGAACTACCGTGAAAAGAACTAGTTGTACAACTAGTAAGAAGCAACCGAAATTTGTCTGGAGGCATTTGGACTACACAGGGTCTAGAAAATTTGTGCTAGTCGAAAAAATTAATAGTACACAATTAGAAAAAAAGCAACGTGTCTCAGACTGGTACTTTTCTGACAAAAAAACCTTAAAAATATTTAACTGGTAGAACAAATACATGTTAAAGTTTAGTTTAAAGACAACTGGAATTTAACTAGTTGCAATTGGAACATGATCAAAAAATATAGCCTAGAGTGTAAATGTCTTGGGAAATTTAACACAAAACAAATCAAACTGACTAGGTCCTCGGTTCAATCCCCAGTCTTTATAAATTATTTTTTTTTTTTGTTTGCAAGGTGATGCTTTAGTTATACCCGTTACTCGTAGAGTAAAAGGGTATATTAAATTCGTGCAAAAGTATGTAACAGGGAAAAGGAAGCGTTTCCGACCCCATAAAGTATATATATTCTTGATCAGGATCACTAGCCGAGTCGATCTAGCCATGTCCGTCTGTCCGTCTGTCCGTCTGTCTGTCTGTCTGTCTGTCTGTCTGTCTGTCCGTCTGTCCGTATGAACGCTGAGATCTCGGAAACTATAAAAGCTAGAAGATTGGTATTTGGCATGAAGATTCTTGGAGTTCCTACGCAGCGCAAGTTTGTTTCAAAAGGGTGCCACGCCCCCTCTAACGCCCACAATCGCTTATATACGATTTTAAAAATTTCAATATTTCGGAAAAGTAAAAATGCAGTTTTATTGTGTTTATCAATACCTATCGAAATGTAGAAGAAATTTTTCAAATCGGACCATTCGTTAAAAAGTTATGCGTGTTCAAAGTTTCTATCTCCATCTCCCTCGCACTCCCTTTACCTGAGTAACGGGTATCTGATTGTCGGGGCACCCGACTATAGCGTTCTCTCTTGTTTTATTTTAAACTTAGTTTAATCTGTCCGAGGCAATATATATGTGCAAAATCACTGTTTTTTAGGGCATTACAAAATGTGATGCGTGTATGGCTCAATCAGTTAGTGTGTCTACAAATCCAAAGGTCCCCGGTTCAACTCCTAGAGAGGGCGACTTGCCTCAAAAAAAGTAAGTTTGTTATACCCGTTACTCGTAGAGTAAAACGGTATATTGTATTCGTGCAAAAGTATGTAACAGCTAGAAGGAAGCGTTTCCGACCCCATAAAGTATATATATTCTTGATCAGGATCACTAGCCGAGTCGATCTAGCCATGTCCGTCTGTCCGTCTGTCTGTCCGTCTGTCTGTCCGTCTGTCTGTCTGTCTGTATGAACGCTGAGATCTCGGAAACTATAAAAGCTAGAAGGTTGAGATTTCACACACATATTCTTGGGCTTCCTACGCAGCGCAAGTTTGTTTCATCGAGGTGCCACGCCCCCCCTAACGCCCACAATCGCCATTAACGATTTTCAAATGTGTCTGGAGCCCACATCTTTTAAGATTTTAAAAATATATAAACGCAATTTTATAGTGTTTATTAATACCTATCGAAATGTAGAAGACATTTTTCAAATCGGACCATTCATTAAAAAGTTATACGCAATCAAAATAGTTTATATATCTATCTCCCTCGCACTCCCTTTAGCCCCAATAGATAGTCGGGACACCAACCCGAGTACAGCGTTCGCACTCCCTTTAGCTGAGTGACGGGTATTATATAGTCGGGACACCAACCCGACTATAGCGTTCTCTCTTGTTTTAATTCCATTTAATTATCATTTACCGTATTCGATTACATAATAATTATCAGAATTCCTCTAAGGACCGCGCCTATTAATTGGCTACTAAATTAGGAGAGCGTCAAGTTAGGCATCGTCAAGTACTAGTGAAATCCAACAACTTGACGGTTTAGAGATATATTTTTTTTTTTAGAAAAATAATTTGTTTAGTGTAGTTTAACAGCTGTAACCGTAAATTGGTTAACATTCACTAGTGCAAAACTATTAGCAAATGGACTAGTTGTTTCTTTCCTGACCCAACTAGTATTTTACTGGTCCAAAACTGATTCCGTTTCCTGCAGGGTAATGATTATTTCTGGGCAATGTCAATTAAAAATCCAAAAACCATGATCATTGTGGATTTGAAAAGGTTATCTAAATAGTAACCAAATGGAGTATTCCATTTGGTTTTCCGACTATTATAAGTGACTGATTTTTAGGTTAAAAAAATCAAAAACAAGAAAGGAAGTTTTCAAAGAAAACTTTTGATATTGTTGAGCCGAACAAGAAACTGTTTTCACGTTGATCTGCTTTAGCGTTAAGCTGAACCGAAAACTTTTTTATTATTTATTATTATTATTAGCTTTGAACTTAACTCTGAGCACTAGAGGAAAAAACCTGGCAGCCCTGGGTCGGAGTCACAGTCGACTTTTTCATAGAGCCCCAACAACCCTCAGGCCCGCCGCGCTTGCTTGGTCCAGCAACGTGGGCGATTATGAATTGAAAATAAAACCCAACACCGTAGCTTCGGACCTCACGGGGAAGGTTAAACCCCAAACCGTTTCCGCTACCATCGAGGAAGGGCCGCGAACACCCAGCAAGGGTGCTGCGGCTCCAATGGGAACGGAAAGGGCTGCTAAGACCAGCACCCATTTGGTCGCATTTGGTTGCCAAAGGAGCAGACTGACCAAGGAAAGGTGTTGTCGCTTGAACTGCCTCCTCCGTCCTTCCTGCCCATGTGAGTAGCCGCGGTACTTCATCTTGTGGTAGTCCATAATTAATTTTTGACTTTGTATAACCCTTCAAAAGTGCATGTGCATTAGCTCCACCAAACCCAAACGAGTTTATTCCAATAAAGGGCTTGGGTAGCGGAGTTACGTCTTTTACAACTATCAACCTTCCTTCGGCTAAGGGCTGCTAAGACCAGCACCCATTTGGTCGCATTTGGTTGCCAAAGGAGCAGACTGACCAAGGAAAGGTGTTGTCGCTGCTGAGGGCTCTAAACCAAGACACCAAAGACACAGACAGACAGACAGACAGACAGACAGACAGACAGACAGACAGACAGACAGACAGACAGACAGACAGACAGACAGACAGACAGACAGACAGACAGACAGACAGACAGACAGACAGACAGACAGACAGACAGACAGACAGACAGACAGACAGACAGACAGACAGACAGACAGACAGACAGACAGACAGACAGACAGACAGACAGACAGACAGACAGACACAGACAGACAGACAGACAGACAGACAGACAGACAGACAGACAGACAGACAGACAGACAGACAGACAGACAGACAGACAGACAGACAGACAGACAGACAGACAGACAGACAGACAGACAGACAGACAGACAGACAGACAGACAGACAGACAGACAGACAGACAGACAGACAGACAGACAGACAGACAGACAGACAGACAGACAGACAGACAGACAGACAGACAGACAGACAGACAGACAGACAGACAGACAGACAGACAGACAGACAGACAGACAGACAGACAGACAGACAGACAGACAGACAGACAGACAGACAGACAGACAGACAGACAGACAGACAGACAGACAGACAGACAGACAGACAGACAGACAGACAGACAGACAGACAGACAGACAGACAGACAGACAGACAGACAGACAGACAGACAGACAGACAGACAGACAGACAGACAGACAGACAGACAGACAGACAGACAGACAGACAGACAGACAGACAGACAGACAGACAGACAGACAGACAGACAGACAGACAGACAGACAGACAGACAGACAGACAGACAGACAGACAGACAGACAGACAGACAGACAGACAGACAGACAGACAGACAGACAGACAGACAGACAGACAGACAGACAGACAGACAGACAGACAGACAGACAGACAGACAGACAGACAGACAGACAGACAGACAGACAGACAGACAGACAGACAGACAGACAGACAGACAGACAGACAGACAGACAGACAGACAGACAGACAGACAGACAGACAGACAGACAGACAGACAGACAGACAGACAGACAGACAGACAGACAGACAGACAGACAGACAGACAGACAGACAGACAGACAGACAGACAGACAGACAGACAGACAGACAGACAGACAGACAGACAGACAGACAGACAGACAGACAGACAGACAGACAGACAGACAGACAGACAGACAGACAGACAGACAGACAGACAGACAGACAGACAGACAGACAGACAGACAGACAGACAGACAGACAGACAGACAGACAGACAGACAGACAGACAGACAGACAGACAGACAGACAGACAGACAGACAGACAGACAGACAGACAGACAGACAGACAGACAGACAGACAGACAGACAGACAGACAGACAGACAGACAGACAGACAGACAGACAGACAGACAGACAGACAGACAGACAGACAGACAGACAGACAGACAGACAGACAGACAGACAGACAGACAGACAGACAGACAGACAGACAGACAGACAGACAGACAGACAGACAGACAGACAGACAGACAGACAGACAGACAGACAGACAGACAGACAGACAGACAGACAGACAGACAGACAGACAGACAGACAGACAGAAAAAGGGTTACATATTTGTAATAGTGGGTCAATTACCTGTCGATTGGTATTTCACTTCAGACAACCAACAAATATAAAATAGAAGCCCCAATTCACATTTGAAAGGAATAAACAAAGTTGATCTTGTATCATGGTATGGACATGTTTCTCGTACTATGGTGATGGTTCAATATCATGAAATAAGCCCATAAAGGATTAACATGTTCACGTTGATAGCTCAGAAATGATTATAATCTAAAACCAATCAGAATGAGAGTCTTCTAACGTTTCGATTAAGCTAAATGATATATAATGGATTTCACAGGCCCCAGAACTAAAACACATCGAACATCTTTGCATATATATTAAAAAACAATGTTTTTAATGCAAAACGAAAGGAAAAACGCCCTTGAGCTTTTTTGAAAAAGTCACAGAACAGCTTCCCCAAGTAAAGTTTCTAAAGTCTAGTGACGTCAAATCCGGATCGTTTTGGTTTTTGTTGCTGCAGCCAAATCTTCAGAACACCATTTTTTCACCCTAAGATATATAAAATTAAGTATCCCAACAATCAAAATTTTAAAATTTCAATTTTTTTAGTTTTTAAGTTGTTTCAAAAATAGTGATATTTTTGTTGCCGCCTAATTTTGCTACTTTTTAGATAAATGTACATAAGGTTTAAAAACGGTGCGCATTGAGGTCGTAACCATCCTTATTTTAGTTACTAGATATGTAACCCTACTAACTCATAAAAACACAATGCAAATATTTAAAAAAATGGCCACTTTATAGCACAAATTAGAATGCCCAATCAATGGTGCTATTTTTCTTGCCGCAAACAAGGACGGAAGCTAGGCTCGGCAAGCTGAAGTTTTAATACCCTTGCAGATTTCACGACCGAAAATTTGACAAGAATAGCGTAAATACAAAATGAAATAATCAACAACAAAATATTTTTTTAATGAAAAAAAATTTTTCTTAGCCAATTATTTCAATAGTACAATTATAATGAATAAAATTATAAAATGAAAGACCGATTTTTAAGGGGATACGACCACAGCCCAAACCTTAAGAGCTACAGCAGCCAAATTTTTGCACAGTATTCCATTTGTTGCGCCCACTAAGATCCGACGTGTCCCCCCAGTGGCCCCAAACAGCTCCAACATCCATATTTAGAGCAAAAAAGAATTAGATGTACTTAAGCTTAACTTCTAAAGTGGTTGGAATTTCGAAATTTGGATTTTGCAGAATTTTAGGTCTTGAAAAGGCCTAATTAGAAATCTAAAAGAAATTTCGATATCCCCCATAATTTGGGGGCTACATTTAAAATTAACTTTTCGATTTTAAAAATCTAAACCGCTGCTCCGATCAAGATGATTTTTGGATCATTAGTTATTCTATGGCCCAAAAGCTTAAGTTTTATTTTTAAAGTTTTTAACATTTTTTAAGTATTTTCAACGAATTTATTTAGATTTTCTAAGTTATTGCGTTGCATTATGTGGGAGCCTGCCGAGGGAGCGAAACCCAGAGAGCGGATGCCAAGAGAGCGACGGCCGAGAGAGCAACAGCCAAGAAAACTGACGAGGGGGTGGGGTAGTGCTGTGTGTGATAGGGAGGGGAAAGGGGCAATTGAAGTTCAAATTTGGTTTGGATTTTAAAAACATAAACTGCTGTTCCGATCAATATGATTTTCGATCAATAGTCAGTCCTGTGGATCAAATACTTAGGATTTATTTTTAAAAAATATTTTTCATTTTGTAGCATGTGTACAATACATGTGGAATCGGAAAATAATAAGTTACTTCGCTACTTTTGTATGAGATGCCAATCTTTTCGTGTGTTTACAAATGTTTTCGTTTCATTCAAAACAACAAATTTGAAACAATTTACAAACAAGTGTACATTTGTGCGCAAATTAAAATTGCATTGATAGTATTGTAACTGATAGAAAGTATACAAATTCACTACTTTTACATAGATCACAATCATTTATTATATAGCTCTGCCAGTAGCCTTCCGATTCTCTCTCATGAAGGATCTTCTACATAGGTTGTTTAAACAAAGGTTTTCAAAAAAACGCGCTAATAAGAAATAAGAAAGTCCTGACAACCGTACTAAAAACTAATTTTAAGCGAACGATGTCGCTCCGGGTAAAGCTAGTAATCATTAAAATATTACCAGGAGAAGATGAATTACAAAAAAAAACCCTGCGGGAACACTACTATCACAGAAAAAATCGATTGGTAAAATTAACGAAAATAATTGTAAAACAGTCCCCAACCACAAAGATTGTCAATTCTACCAATCAAATAGTTACTCTTACGTAATTCGTAAACGTAAGGGTTACTATACAAAATAGTTATGCAACTGTTAAAAAGGGTAGAACCATAAATTGAAGGTAACTTACTATTTTTATAGAATTATTTATAGGTATTTCACTGCAGACAGACAGACAGACAGACAGACAGACAGACAGACAGACAGACAGACAGACAGACAGACAGACAGACAGACAGACAGACAGACAGACAGACAGACAGACAGACAGACAGACAGACAGACAGACAGACAGACAGACAGACAGACAGACAGACAGACAGACAGACAGACAGACAGACAGACAGACAGACAGACAGACAGACAGACAGACAGACAGACAGACAGACAGACAGACAGACAGACAGACAGACAGACAGACAGACAGACAGACAGACAGACAGACAGACAGACAGACAGACAGACAGACAGACAGACAGACAGACAGACAGACAGACAGACAGACAGACAGACAGACAGACAGACAGACAGACAGACAGACAGACAGACAGACAGACAGACAGACAGACAGACAGACAGACAGACAGACAGACAGACAGACAGACAGACAGACAGACAGACAGACAGACAGACAGACAGACAGACAGACAGACAGACAGACAGACAGACAGACAGACAGACAGACAGACAGACAGACAGACAGACAGACAGACAGACAGACAGACAGACAGACAGACAGACAGACAGACAGACAGACAGACAGACAGACAGACAGACAGACAGACAGACAGACAGACAGACAGACAGACAGACAGACAGACAGACAGACAGACAGACAGACAGACAGACAGACAGACAGACAGACAGACAGACAGACAGACAGACAGACAGACAGACAGACAGACAGACAGACAGACAGACAGACAGACAGACAGACAGACAGACAGACAGACAGACAGACAGACAGACAGACAGACAGACAGACAGACAGACAGACAGACAGACAGACAGACAGACAGACAGACAGACAGACAGACAGACAGACAGACAGACAGACAGACAGACAGACAGACAGACAGACAGACAGACAGACAGACAGACAGACAGACAGACAGACAGACAGACAGACAGACAGACAGACAGACAGACAGACAGACAGACAGACAGACAGACAGACAGACAGACAGACAGACAGACAGACAGACAGACAGACAGACAGACAGACAGACAGACAGACAGACAGACAGACAGACAGACAGACAGACAGACAGACAGACAGACAGACAGACAGACAGACAGACAGACAGACAGACAGACAGACAGACAGACAGACAGACAGACAGACAGACAGACAGACAGACAGACAGACAGACAGACAGACAGACAGACAGACAGACAGACAGACAGACAGACAGACAGACAGACAGACAGACAGACAGACAGACAGACAGACAGACAGACAGACAGACAGACAGACAGACAGACAGACAGACAGACAGACAGACAGACAGACAGACAGACAGACAGACAGACAGACAGACAGACAGACAGACAGACAGACAGACAGACAGACAGACAGACAGACAGACAGACAGACAGACAGACAGACAGACAGACAGACAGACAGACAGACAGACAGACAGACAGACAGACAGACAGACAGACAGACAGACAGACAGACATTTGAAAAAGGGTTACATATTTGTAATAGTGGGTCAATTACCTGTCGATTGGTATGGGACTTGTGTTAGTGCTCTTTCTGGTCTGCAAAACATGGGTCAATTTCAAGAACGTGTCTTAAAAAAGGTGCACAACAAGGGGGATTCCCATTTTGTGTTCTGGCGGCTGAAAATTTTTGTTGCGTGGATAAAAAACCTTTTAAATTTCACTTCAGACAACCAACAAATATAAAATAGAAGCCCCAATTCACATTTGAAAGGAATAAACAAAGTTGATCTTGTATCATGGTATGGACATGTTTCTCGTACTATGGTGATGGTTCAATATCATGAAATAAGCCCATAAAGGATTAACATGTTCACGTTGATAGCTTAGAAATGATTATAATCTAAAACCAATCAGAATGAGAGTCTTCTAACGTTTCGATTAAGCTAAATGATATATAATGGATTTCACAGGCCCCAGAACTAAAACACATCGAACATCTTTGCATATATATTAAAAAACAATGTTTTTAATGCAAAACGAAAGGAAAAACGCCCTTGAGCTTTTTTGAAAAAGTCACAGAACAGCTTCCCCAAGTAAAGTTTCTAAAGTCTAGTGACGTCAAATCCGGATCGTTTTGGTTTTTGTTGCTGCAGCCAAATCTTCAGAACACCATTTTTTCACCCTAAGATATATAAAATTAAGTATCCCAACAATCAAAATTTTAAAATTTCAATTTTTTTAGTTTTTAAGTTGTTTCAAAAATAGTGATATTTTTGTTGCCGCCTAATTTTGCTACTTTTTAGATAAATGTACATAAGGTTTAAAAACGGTGCGCATTGAGGTCGTAACCATCCTTATTTTAGTTACTAGATATGTAACCCTACTAACTCATAAAAACACAATGCAAATATTTAAAAAAATGGCCACTTTATAGCACAAATTAGAATGCCCAATCAATGGTGCTATTTTTCTTGCCGCAAACAAGGACGGAAGCTAGGCTCGGCAAGCTGAAGTTTTAATACCCTTGCAGATTTCACGACCGAAAATTTGACAAGAATAGCGTAAATACAAAATGAAATAATCAACAACAAAATATTTTTTTAATGAAAAAAAATTTTTCTTAGCCAATTATTTCAATAGTACAATTATAATGAATAAAATTATAAAATGAAAGACCGATTTTTAAGGGGATACGACCACAGCCCAAACCTTAAGAGCTACAGCAGCCAAATTTTTGCACAGTATTCCATTTGTTGCGCCCACTAAGATCCGACGTGTCCCCCCAGTGGCCCCAAACAGCTCCAACATCCATATTTAGAGCAAAAAAGAATTAGATGTACTTAAGCTTAACTTCTAAAGTGGTTGGAATTTCGAAATTTGGATTTTGCAGAATTTTAGGTCTTGAAAAGGCCTAATTAGAAATCTAAAAGAAATTTCGATATCCCCCATAATTTGGGGGCTACATTTAAAATTAACTTTTCGATTTTAAAAATCTAAACCGCTGCTCCGATCAAGATGATTTTTGGATCATTAGTTATTCTATGGCCCAAAAGCTTAAGTTTTATTTTTAAAGTTTTTAACATTTTTTTAAGTATTTTCAACGAATTTATTTAGATTTTCTAAGTTATTGCGTTGCATTATGTGGGAGCCTGCCGAGGGAGCGAAACCCAGAGAGCGGATGCCAAGAGAGCGACGGCCGAGAGAGCAACAGCCAAGAAAACTGACGAGGGGGTGGGGTAGTGCTGTGTGTGATAGGGAGGGGAAAGGGGCAATTGAAGTTCAAATTTGGTTTGGATTTTAAAAACATAAACTGCTGTTCCGATCAATATGATTTTCGATCAATAGTCAGTCCTGTGGATCAAATACTTAGGATTTATTTTTAAAAAAATATTTTTCATTTTGTAGCATGTGTACAATACATGTGGAATCGGAAAATAATAAGTTACTTCGCTACTTTTGTATGAGATGCCAATCTTTTCGTGTGTTTACAAATGTTTTCGTTTCATTCAAAACAACAAATTTGAAACAATTTACAAACAAGTGTACATTTGTGCGCAAATTAAAATTGCATTGATAGTATTGTAACTGATAGAAAGTATACAAATTCACTACTTTTACATAGATCACAATCATTTATTATATAGCTCTGCCAGTAGCCTTTCGATTCTCTCTCATGAAGGATCTTCTACATAGGTTGTTTAAACAAAGGTTTTCAAAAAAACGCGCTAATAAGAAATAAGAAAGTCCTGACAACCGTACTAAAAACTAATTTTAAGCGAACGATGTCGCTCCGGGTAAAGCTAGTAATCATTAAAATATTACCAGGAGAAGATGAATTACAAAAAAAAACCCTGCGGGAACACTACTATCACAGAAAAAATCGATTGGTAAAATTAACGAAAATAATTGTAAAACAGTCCCCAACCACAAAGATTGTCAATTCTACCAATCAAATAGTTACTCTTACGTAATTCGTAAACGTAAGGGTTACTATACAAAATAGTTATGCAACTGTTAAAAAGGGTAGAACCATAAATTGAAGGTAACTTACTATTTTTATAGAATTATTTATAGGTATTTCACTGCAGCAAAGTAATTTTTAAGTAATATTAAAAAGGTAGTTGTCCAATTACCATTTTTAAAAGTGACTTCATCCTACACCTTATAAAGGTGCGGCTTCCAGCTAGTTAAGACAGAAAATAAGTTGTAAAGTAAAGTCTTAGAGACTCAGAATCTGACTTGGGCTTTGTTCATAAAAGGCTAGACCCAGTTGGGAATTATATATAAGGCATCACAGAAGATTTGTAAAATTACTGTTGCATACTTTTATATTAAAGAAGTTACGTTAGGGTAACTATTGTTCATAGTTAAACAACTATTTATAATAGTTTCAAGGTACAAAAACCAAATTCACACATCCCGTAAGCGCAACTATTTCAATAGTAGTTTAACTATTTAATAGTACGCAAATCAAAAGTTAAAGTAAAAGTAATTTTTTTTATAGTTACTTAACTATCCTTATTGGTCAATTTTACCAACCAAATTTTTTTGTGTGATAGGCATTGCTGGTTTGTAAATACGCTTCTGTTAATTGTACTTCCTGTCTCAAACACTAATTTTAAAGGCAAATAAATTATCTATCACATGCCGTTTACAATATTCTATTATCTCTATTGATTCAAATGTTATTATTTATTACCGAAAAAATGTCAAATGGCGCCACTGTCCGACATTTATAATAGTTTCAAATAAAACAATTAGCTTCCTTAAAACAAATAGTAAACAAATGATATCTAGTAATAATGAATGTTAGGGAAGTGGCAGCCTTAAGATTTTTTTTAAATGGTATTGTGTAATATTTTTTTTTTAAGCAGGGTCTGTCGTTCGCAGCTTTGCCTTCGAAAATTAAGGTTGAAAATTACGCAAATACTTAAATTCCCAATCCCTTGCCACTAAAGCCTAGACAAATTATTCTAAACAAAATTTTTTGAGAAAAATAAATTAATAAGTTACGAATTTAATTAAATTTACATGTTCACCATATCGCTTTTTAAACTCTTTATCAATTTCGGAGAGTTTTGAATAAGATTAAGATTAACATCTTAAAATTATACAAAAAAAGTTTTAAGTAAATCGGGCAAAAACTTTAGAAGTTAGGCTAAAATAAGTATTAGTAAAATTAGTAAAAAATCAAAATTATTTTTCATTTTGAACGGTAAAAAAAAATATTTAAAGTTAAAAAATACAAAAAAAAAATTCCCAGGGGCGGGTTTTCTTATTCTTAAGCGAAACGTTAAAGCAGAATGGAAATCCGTCAATTTTTGGCAGAGATACAGTGATCACCGCAAAACGCATTTTTTAAAGTGCTCTGTGTGTTTTTGTATTTGAAATCACAGCTGACTTTGCCTTTGATTTATACCCAACCAGCTGATAGAATAGTCAAAGCACGCCATTGTATGCGCTTTACAGCACATTCTGTGCACATTCTGGTCTTTGAGTTTTTCGCTCAGATAGCTATCAGGGACTTTGACAGGGACTCGAAAAACCGGCCCTTAATTAGATGTTTTTTTTTTAATTTAATAGACCGTTTCCTAAATAGCTATTAAAGCTATAAAATAGAAAGTTAAAGAACATTTTATTACCTGTAAAATGAGTATAAGATGACCTAAATCAGGTTATCAGAACTCGAGATAGAAAATAAAAAGGGGCCAAAAACGTTTTTTACACTTTAAAAAAAATTTGCCACCATACAAAAAATTATAGGTGCTCATTCCTTAATCAGGGGGATGTACTTTACCGAAAAATTAAGGTTGCCTTCGATTAGGGTGAGGTCGATTTTATTTTGTAAACGGGTGTAATCTAACATCTTATATAGGGAATCATTTAAGATAAACATTGTTTATTTAACAGCATAGTTAACACATTTACGACTATTTTTTTTAAAGAAATGTTAAAAAATAGTTAAACATAGGTCGATTTATCTTAAACAAATTTTGAGTGTAATTGTTAAATACGTATGTATGCGTTTATTGTAAAATGCTGCAATTTAGTGCTTTTGATAACAGGTTATTTTCCTTTTAACGAATATATGACACTTTTCCTAATAATACATTGAAGCTATATATCCCTTAAAAATAATATTAAATGGCCCTGGACCTATGGGTAAACTTTTGATAAGTACCAAGATCGTAATTTCCTTTCGACTATATAAAATGTTTTTTTAATTATTTTTATTTTTTGTTGAAAAAAAAAGTTTTTTTAAATTTTTATTTTTTTTTTTGCATGTAATTTGTTGTTTTATTTTTTGGGTCATTGAATAGTATCACCACAATTAATATCGTAACACAACTATTTTTTTCCTTCAAGTATTTTTTTGTTTTGAAAATACAATTCTAAATTGTAGATGAACTTTTTTTCTAGGGTGGTTAGAGGTCCGACTCATAATCTCTGGGTCGTGAGTTCAAATTTGAGCCCTGCATGAATCAACATTATGTTTCGATCACAGTATTACCGTAGTAGGCTAGTATACTGTTACTACTGTGCTTCCTAGTTTCGAGATATGAATCATCCGAAACCCACGTTTCAAATGATTCGGATCATATGAGTACACAACAAAAATTTTAGCCCACAGTGTGGATTCGAGACCATGTTTCAAACGTTTCGAGATGTTTCGAAACATCGGAGTAGCCAAAGGGGCTACTGTGTATAATATTGTAGAGCAATTTATTTTGTCTGTGCTGGGGTTAAAAATGGTGAATATTGATCCTGCAGATGTTGTAAGTAAGTATTCTAAGTAGCATCAGAAATCGCGCAGCTCTGAATTGGTGTTGCATTCTTATGTGAGTCAATATAAATTTACGCCACTTTAGAGCTGCGCGATTTCTGTGGCTCCCCAGACTATATTAGGTTGTCAAAAAAGTCTTGCGGTATTTTCGGTAGTTGGCGCTGAAAGCGCGTAGTTCTTGTTTTATTCGTCGCATCTGGTCATAATATACCTTTTTGGAAAGCTCATTTCACGCGCTAACACGTGTTCGATTGATTGTCTTTTCTTTTAAGTCGTTCGTGAGTTATAGCGCCGCAATCATGGAGCAAAATAAATAGAAAATACGGCATATTTTACAGTACTACTACGATAAAGACAAAAATGCATCTCAAGCCGCCAATAAAATTTGTGCAGTTTATGGACACGATACAGTTTCCATTTCCACCACACAACGATGGTTTCAAAGTTTTCGTTCTGGTGCAGAGGTGGTCAAAGAAGGAAGGCCTGTCGTAGAAAATTGCGGTAAAACCGGCATAGTAGTAGCCGTAGCATCGGTCAAGAGCTTGGCATAAGTCATTAAGCCGTTATAAACCATTTGAAGAAGCTTTGAGTCACTTAAAAGCTCGATGTAAAAAAGAAAAAATAATATAATAAAAATACCGCAGGACTTTTTTGACAACCCAATATATCTATCATGTAAAAATATACTTAATCCTTTTTTTAAAATATTGGTTACCCAATTCTGTGCAAATAAAGCTTAGTTCCGGGGAGTATCAAATTAGCGAAAAACGAGGACGTAGCAAAGTTTGGTCTGTGTTCGGAAAAGTTTTCGACAAGCAAAACAGAGATGTTCCAGGCTTCGTCGCTTGTAGAACGTGTCCCAGCGTGATGAAGTTCTTTGGGAACACGTCAAACCTTGTGAGGCACAAGTGCTATAAGGAGAGGTCTTAGAGGTGAAATACTTTGATGACTTTGACCTCCTATCTTGGTGGAAAACCAATAAGACCTATGTTCCATCTTTGTACAAGTTATCAAGAAAAATTTTCTCCATACCTTTTCAAGGGCCAGAAACTTGCTCTCCGAAAAGAGAAGTGCTACAACCCAACCTTAGTTGTTGAAATAATGTTTTTAAATAGCAACTACAAAATTAATTTAATTAAATTGTTCACATGAATATATTCACTATAAAATATTCTAAGTCCCCCAGAAAACATTTTTTTTACTTGTGTCGTTGTTTATATAATAAATTTACGATATTTTCAAATTCAAGATGTTTCGTCTATAATGTTTCGAAACATTGAAACTTTGAAACTTCGAATCATACGATTCACCGAAACATACTGTGACTGAATGATACTAACACTATTGATTCATGCAGGGCTCTAGTTCAAATCCCGCTTCTGCATATTATGTTTTTTTTTTTTTGTTGAATGTTGATTTTAAGTCTATAGATTTTCCTCTACGAAAGTCATTCTTCTGTGGCCTACTGGTTAGAGTGCTCGACTCCGATGATTGCGGCCCCGGTTCGATTCCCAGCGGAGCCAAAAAACCTGATTTGTAAGTCTTACTGTGAAATATAAGTGCCTATAAATAACTTCCAAATAAATGAATACAACAACTTAAATTAAAAATAAAAATAGTTAAAAAAATGAATTTAAAAAACAAAATTTTTTTTGGGTAAAATACTTTTTTAGGATATCTACTATTTTATAGGTAACCTACTATTTTTTTGGGCATTATTCTATTTTTTATGGGTTGGAGCAGTTTTCACTATTAAATAGTTGATTTTACACAGTTTTTTTTATGTGTGGTGCTGGAAAAAAGCGGCCAGCTCTAAAAGAGGGCCGAATTCAAATGGATTATTATTTGGGTTTTATGACACGCTCTGGTCAGTCTAGTTCGCATTATGTTAATTCAAAATCTAAACTATTTAAAATGGGGCGTGCGAAAAAATACACGCAGGCATATATAATATTATATATGTTAAAGTTCTACTATAGCGTTCTCTCTTGTTTTAATGTGAGTTCGCTTTGAAATGTTACAACCGCTCCAAAATGTGATGTAATGTTCATCCATCGACAGCTGAAAAAAATTACTGTTCACAATTCTAATTTTAAAAAAGAGAAGCAATAGTATCAAATTGATACTTGATATATATTCTTGATCAGGATCACTAGCCGAGTCGATATAGCCATGCCCGTCTGTCCGTCTGTCTGTCTGTCCGTCCGTATGAACGCTGAGATCTCGGAAACTATAAAAGCTAGAAGATTGGCATTTTGCATGCAGGTTCTAGGAGTTTCTACGCAGCACAAGTTTGTTTTAAAAAAGTGCCACGCCCCCTCTAACGCCCACAATCGCTTATATACGATTTTAAAATTTAAATATTTCGGAAAAGTAAAAATGCAGTTTTATTGTGTTTATCGATACCTATCGAAATTTTCAAATCGGACCATTCGTTAAAAAGTTATGCATGCTCAAAGTTTCTATCTCCATCTCCCTCGCACTCCCTTTACCTGAGTAACGGGTATCTGATAGTCGGGACACCCGACTATAACGTTCTCTCTGGTTTTGCTTATATTTGGCGAGTGTGTGTACGCAACGGAGCGAATTAATCAGTGTATTCCCTTAACTATACAATTGCTGAATTGTTGAATTTACAAAGTCAACTTTCAGACATTTCAGAAATTCAACACCCTCGAGGCTGTTGAAAAATTCGTTGAATAATTGAAAACCAGTGTTGTCACTTTACTAGAAGTCATGGCATGATTTTTATGTATACACGATAGCAGCAATTGCGGGGGCAGGAAAAATATTTTTATACCCTTGCAGAGGGTATTATAATTTCAGTCAGAAGTTTGCAACGCAGTGAAGGAGACGTTTCCGACCACATAAAGTATATATATTCTTGATCAGCACCAATAGCCGAGTCCATCTAGTCATGTCCATCTGTCAGTCTGTACGTCTGTCCGTTTGTTATTTTTATTATTATTATATCTTTGTTGATTTTTATTACATTATCTTCTACTCTTGGATATGACTATTTTTAAACATTTCCGAATTTCGATTTTAATTTTAAAAAGATCGAAATACTATATCATTTAGCTGCCATAGAAACGATCGAAAAATTAATGTGAAATAATAGGAAATTTAACATTTTTGCGATTTGTAAATTAATAGAATGATCTGCAAGGGTATATAAGCTTCGGCTTGCCGAAGCTAGCTTCCTTTCTTGTTAAAATTAAAATCGAAATTCGGAAATATTTAAAAATAGTCATATCCCAGAGTAGAAGAGAATGTAATAAAAATCAACAAAGATATAATTGTTTTCCTATTAATTTCCATTTAATTTTTCGACCGTTCCGATGGCAGCTATATGATATAGTGATCCGATTTTTTAAATATTTAATTCGAAATTCAGAAATATATAAAAAATTATATTCCCAAGATTAGAAGGTAATACTTCAAAAAACACCGAAGCTAGAATTTTTTAAACGTTTTTTTTCCGATCCTTTCTATGGGAGCTATAGGATATAGTTGTCCGATCCGGTCGGTTCCGACTTATATACTACCTGCAATAGTAAGAAGACTTTTGGGAAAGTTTTATCCCGATAGCTTAAAAACTGAGAGACTAGTTTGCGTAGAAACAGACAGACGGACAGACGGACAGACGGACAGACAGACAGACGGACAGACGGACGGACAGACGGACATGGCTAGATCGACTCGTCTAGTGATGCTGATCAAGAATATATATACTTTATGGGGTCGGAAACGTCTCCTTCACTGCGTTGCAAACTTCTGACTGAAATCATAATACCCTCTGCAAGGGTATAAAAAGTTTTAATTCAATCGGACGTAAACTTTAGAAATTAAGCTAAAATTAGTACAAGTAAAATTTGTTTAAAAAAAATTTGGATTTTTAACGGTAAAAAAAATATTTAAAGTTAAAAAAGTTAAAAAAAACTTCCCAGGGGGCGCGTTTTTTTAATTCTTAAGCGAAGTGCAAAAACAAAGTGGAAGTCCAACCTTTTTATACCCGTTACTCGTAGAGTAAAAGTATATATATTATATAAATATAAAGTATATATGTTCTTGATCAGGGTCACTAGCCGAGTCGATATAGCCATGTCCGTCTACAAATTTCAAAACTACAAACTACAAAAACTACTAAAGCTGGAAGATTGAGATTTCCCACACATATTCTTGGGCTTCCTACGCAGCGCAAGTTTATTTTAAAAAGGTGCCACGCCCCCTCTAACGCCCACAATCGCTCACTAACGATTTTAAAATGTGTCTGGCGCCCACACCTTTAAAGATTTCCGAGAAGTATAAATGCAATTTCGTTGTGTATATTTATACCTATCGAAATGTAGAAGACATTTTTCAAATCGGACCATTCATTAAAAAGTTATTCGCAATCAAAAAATGTTATATATCCATATTCCTCGAATTCCCTTTAGCTGAGTGACGGGTATTAGATAGTCGGGACACAAACCCGACTATAGCGTTCTCTCTTGTTTAAATAGAGTTCCAGCAATCGCTTTGCCACCGATATATAAGGTTGTCAAAAAAGTCCTGCGGTATTTATACCCGTTACTCGTAGAGTAAAAGGGTATATTGTATTCGTGCAAAATTATGTAACAGGGAGAAGGAAGCGTTTCCGACCCTATAAAGTATATATATTCTTGATCAGGGTCACTAGCCGAGTCGATATAGCCATGTCCGTCTGTCCGTCTGTCTGTCCGTATGAACGCTGAGATCTCGGAAACTATAAAAGCTAGAGGATTGGTATTTGGCTTGAAGATTCTTGGAGTTCCTACGCAGCGCAAGTTTGTTTCAAGAAGGTGCCACGCCCCCTCTAACGCCCACAATCGCTTATATACGATTTTAAAAATTTAAATATTTCGGAAAAGTAAAAATGCAGTTTTATTGTGTATATCAATACCTATCGAAATGTAGAAGAAATTTTTCAAATCGAACCATTCGTTAAAAAGTTATGGGTGATCAAAGTTTCTATCTCCATCTCCCTCGCACTCCCTTTACCTGAGTAACGTGTATCTGATAGTCGGGGCAACCGACTATAACGTTCTCTCTTGTTTTATTATTTTATTTTTTTTCTTTTTTTACATCGAGCTTTTAAGTGACTCATGGCCTTTGAAAAGGAAGACCCCCCAGACACGCTAGTCAGAGGACTGGCAAAGGAATGCGAAGAGCTCAAGACAGGTTTGGTAACAGGCTGTGTCGCCAACGCCCATCACACCCAGTGGGGTTGCCCAAACAACAACGACAGAGGTGAGTCTCTTTTTGACTTTATTCTAAATTCGAAATTAATACTTTGTAATAGGGGCAATGTCCCTACCTTTATAACAAAAACGTGCCAAACGATCATAGATCTAACCTTGGTATCAGATTCACTCATAAGCACAGTTGAAAACTGGGCTGTCTCCGACGATCACTCTTTTTCAGATCACAGGTTCATAGAGACAACTTTGTCCCTAGAGTCACCTACGCCGTTCAGCTTCGCCAACCCCAGGCGGGCAAGCTGGAATAAGTACAAAGAAATTCTGTCGAGCTTCCTCCCCATGGAGCCGCCAGAAAACACTTTTTGCCTCAGGAGCTAGATAATATAGTAAATAAATTCACAGAAGCATGCAACGCGGCATTTACAGCTGCATGCCCTTCAGGAAAACCAACAGGAAAGAAAAAACCCCCTTGGTGGACCCAGAAATGATCAATTCTCAGAACCAAATGCAGAAGCCTGTTCAACAGAGCAAAAGCTACAAATGAGGACATAAACTGGCAAAGCTACAAAAAGGAACTAGCCACATACAAAAAGGCCATCAGGAAGGAGAAGAGAACTGCATGGCAGAACTTCTGCTCAGATATTGAAAAGACAACTGATGCCGCAAGGCTCAGAAAGATACTTTCTAAGACAGCCGTATCCTTGGGCTATCTTCAAAAGGCTGACGGATCATGGTCAGACTCTAGTGAAGAGTCCCTAAACCTACTCCTAGACGCTCACTTCCCAGGCAGCCTGCAAACAGGACATCCCCCAGGAAGACACACTGGAGAAGGAATAAACTTAAATCTCCTACCATCAGACCGTAATATAAACTGGTCCATTCATAGTTTCAAACCATACAAGTCGCCGGGACCGGACAATATAACACCGGCACATATTCAGTAAGCAGGACAGCTAGCTATAAACTGGCTGAGAAACATTTTCCAGACCATTCTTGCAGAAGGAAAACTACCAACAGCGTGGCGGGAAACAAACGTCGTTTTCATCCCCAAGGCAGGGAAGGCCTCCCTCACTACAGCGAAGGATTTTAGACCGATAAGTCTGACATCATTCCTGCTAAAGATCTTAGAAAGACTGATAGGTCTACACATTAGAGACATTATTGACCCGACGCAGATATCAGAGGCGCAACACGCATACACCAAAGGTAAGTCACTCAGTATCCAGGAATACACTCTGATCGCCTTCCTTGACATAGAAGGAGCCTTCAACAACGTGCTTCCAACGGCAATAACAGAATCCCTCACAGAACTAGGGGTTGAGTCACCGTTGGTGGGGCTGATCCACAAATTGCTGATAAGCAGACTGGTCACGGCCACACTAGGGACCTCAACCCAGACTAGACTAGTTAACAGAGGCACTCCGCAAGGAGGTGTACTATCACCCCTCCTGTGGAATATCGCGGTAAACAAACTACTGCGGATTCTTGAAGGAGGAGGCTGTAAAATAGTGGCGAAACTAAAAACACTACCGGAATGGACGATGAAAAACGGACTTGGGGTAAATCCCTCAAAAACGGAACTAGTCCTTTTTACAAATAGAAACAAAATCCCAAAACTTAACCCACCAACTCTAAAAAAACTGTAATCTCTCTTTTAGCGAGCACGCAAGATACTTGGGGTTAGTATTAGATAAGCGTCTTAAATGGGGCTTAAACAACCAAGAGAGAACCAAGAAAGCGACCATTGCACTTTACTCTTGTAAAAAACAATCGGGCTAAGATTGGGTATGTCCCCAAAAATCGTCAATTGGATATACACAGCGATAGTCAAGCCAATCCTACTATATGGGGTGGCTCTTTGGTGGACCGCTCTGCATAAACAATGTATCTTGCCTCCCTTACCAAAGTACAGCGCATGGCGGCTTTGTGCATTAGTGGAGCCCTTCGAACTAGTCTTTCAGACTTCCTGACCACTGCAGTGTTTTCCAAGCGGAAGTGCATGCTATAAGGGAAGCACACGTCTGTTTAAGGGCCGTTTTCTCGTCCGCACTTTAGTTTGCCTGCCGGGACAACGGGGCGATAAACCAAAAATCGTTTACTCGTCCTTATGTTAGCGCATGTAGCGGCAAATTTTGTCTCCGTACTTCATCCACCGTGCCAAATTTTTGCGGTTGGATTATGCGCCAGTGTTGCCAGACATTCGACCGTTGTCAATCTGGTTCCACTCTTCATTCGAAAACAGCTGATTCTATTTACAGTTATATTTGAATCAAAATTGTTCAAGTCATCTAATTTATTTTACAATGAATTCCCGAGCGATTTATCTTCAAACTCTGTGGGATATCGTCGAATTGTCTGAAGTGCGAACCTATCGGCGCAGATATCAAGTCCAGAGAAATTACTTCGAACATTACAGTGATGAAGAATTTGTTAAAAGGTTTCGCTTGTGTAAAAGCACGGTACTATTTGTTTTGCAAAAAATTGTTTTGCGACTTGAATCTAAAGTAAAGAAGTAAGAGCATTCATTTGGTTTAACTAATTCCAAATAATCAAAACTCTGCCCGAAGGTCCTCCACCTGTTCGGTAGCATTCCGCCTTTTCCTGCGTTAGCTCTGCCTTCGACTTTCTCTTTAGGGTTGTAAACTTTTCCCGAAGGGCTTTGTAGTGGCGGCTTACGCCAGTCTTGGCGGCAAAGAGTTCCGCTAAATCCTTCCAAGCCTGTTCCTTTTGTTTCCAGGTGACGGCGTCAGACTTCTTGTTTTCTAATATGTTTTTGTTCTCCGAAACCGGTTCTACAAGGATGGTCTCCTGTTCAACGGTATAATTTTTACCGCGAAACTTTTTTTCTGCCGACATTGTTTTGTTTTATTAGTTTGAAATGTTGTTTATATCAGCAGCTGTTAGTATGACAGTTTTTTGGTATTTTTCGATAGTTTTTCCAATAATTTTTGACAATTAGTTAAGACAGACACATAAACAAATTGGGTTGTCAAAAAAGTCCTGAGGTATTTTTATTATATTATTTTTTCCTTTTTTTACATCGAGCTTTTAAGTGCCTCAAAGCTTCTTCAAATGGTTTATAACGGCTTGATGACTTAAGCCAAGCTCTCGGCCGATGCTACGGCTACTACTATGCCGGTTTTATCGCAAGTTTCTACGACAGGCCATCCTTCTTTGACCACCTCTGCACCAGAACGAAAACGTTGAAACCATCGTTGTGCGGTGGAAATGGAAACTGTATCGTGTCCATAAACTGCACAAATTTTATTGGCGGCTTGAGATGCATTTTTGCCTTTATCGTAGTAGTACTGTAAAATATGCCTTATTTTCTCTTTTTTTTTGTTCCATGATTGCGACGCTATAAGTCGCGAACGACTTAAAAGAAAAGACAATCAATCAAACACGTTTTAGCGCGTGAAATGAGCTTTTTAAAAAGGTACATTATGACCAGATGCGACGAATAAAACAAGAACTACGCGCTTTCAGCGCCAACTACCGAAAATACCGCAAGACTTTTTTGACAAATGTATAGTGATAGCCAAGTGGCTATTAAATCAATCTACTCGACTAATACAAACTCCCGAACAATAGCAGACTGTCGCAAATCTCTCCACGAGATGGCTAGTCAGTTTACTGTCAGCCTTATATGGGTTCCGGGTCACCGGGATATCGTAGGTAACTGTATAGCGGACGACCTAGCCAGGCAAGGCACCACAATACCTCTCCTTCCAGGAAAGGAGAATGTTGGCATGCCTATGGCTACGTGCAAGTTAATTATTAAAAACCAATTCAACAAATTAGCCAACACACATTGGCAAAACACACCACAGACATGGCCTGCAATAAACAATAAAAAAACATCGCAACTACTTAAATTCAGCCGCACGGAGTGTGGCATGCTGATTCCGAGTTCTCACAGGCCACTGGCTCGTTCGCGCACACGCCGGCAGGCTAAAAGCCCCAAAAAATGATTTCTGTAGAAGCTGCAGGGATGAGGAAGAAAAGGAAACGGTGGAACACCTACTCTGTTCTTGCCCAGCCCTATGCAGGCTTAGACTGAAACACTTAGGATATCCTTTCATAAATGACCTGACCGGAATATCGGAGATTAACCTTAAGAATTTAAGCTCTTTTATTAAATCCTCCGGATGGGGGACTTGCTGATCAGCCAACCTAAAGGCTGACTCATAACGGATAGGAGACCCAAAAAGAGAGATCATACCGTACCACAATGGACCCACAGAGGTCTAAGTGTGCCAGGCTGTAGTCTGGCAGCCGTTCTAACCTAACCTAACCTAACCTAACCTAACCTAACCTAACCTAATGTAAGAAACTCGGTCTTAGATTTGTTCGGTCTTTATACCCTTGCAGAGGGTATTATGATTCCAGTCAGAAGTTTGCAACGCAGTAAAGGAGACGTTTCCGACCCCATAAAGCATATATATTCTTGATCAGCATCACCAGACGAGTCGATCTAGCCATGTCCGTCTGTCCGTCTGCCCGCCTGTCTGTCCGTTTCTACGCAAACTAGTCCCTCAATTTTTAAGCTATCGGGTTGAAACTTTCCCAAAAGTTTTCTTTCTATTGCAAAGTTATCCCAAAAGTTTTCTTTCTATTGCAGGTAGTATATAAGTCGGAACCAGCCGGATCCTATAGCCCCCATAGGAATAATCGGAAAAATAATGGAAGAAAAATGTAGCCCTAGTTTCTTGTTTTTGAATGCACTCAGTCCGAATTTTGATGAGTTGGGAAAAATCATTCGACTTGGAGGACGCTGCCGATTCCCGAAAAACACCCAAAAGTCTTCTTCCTATTGCAGGCAGTACATATGTCGGAGCGAGCCGGATCGGACCACTATTTCTTAAGGCTCCCATAGGAATAATCAAATATATATAAGTTCATTGTAACTTTGTAGGAAGTAGGCGTTTTGATTTTTGACAACTTAAAAACAACATTTTTTATAGGCCATAACATATCTGGAATCTTTGGAACTGCACCGATCGAGTCAGCATTAATATACAGGTATTCATTTTATCTGCAAGGGTATATAAGCTTTATTTGTAATAAAAAGAATATAGTTACCCAACAAAATTTGAGTGCCTTCCATTTTTTTGTTAAGTCTAATCGAATTTGTATTATCAGATTATATAACAAGAGAGATCGCTATAGTCGGGTGGGTGTCCCGGTTATCTGATAGCCGTAACTTAGTTAGCAGTGCGAGGGAGCTGGATATACAAAACTTTAATTGCGCATAACTTTTAATTGAATGGTCCGATTTGAAAAATGTCTTCTACATTAAAATTGCATTTATACATTTTTAAAATCTTAAAAGATGTGATCGCCAGACACATTTTAAGATCGTTTAAGGCGATTTTGGGCGTTAGGATGGGCGTGGCACCTCTACGAAACTTAAAACTTACTTAAAATCTTTTTATCAATGTTAGTCTTTTGAAAATATGATATAAAATAATTTTTTATTATTAATATATAATTATAAAGATAACTGAATACCGTTCTTAAGAGATTTCATCGTAACTGACATTTGTGCGACAAATATGCGTGTGTTTTGCAGCTTTAGGTCGAGGCCTTTAAATACAGATTTAAGAAGTGCGCAAAATTGCACCTTAAGATTACATTCATATGAACAAGAATTGAATTCAATACAACCCATATTAAGGTGAAACTAGTTCGCATTCTCTTTGTTTGTCTATAAAAGGTTGAGTTTTTATTTTGATTTGTTAAAAGTTAAAGGGCTATAAATAAACAGTCAATTTCAAAGAAAACGCAATATATATACAAACAATTAGTTGGAACTACTCTCTTTCGATACCCTAAAGTCCACTTTGCTAAAATCGTTCTAAATAGCTATTTGAATTTATTTAAAAGTTTTTGTTTTTTTTTTCACTGCCAATAGCTGTTTTAACAGCATGTACCTTAACGATGCGAGCCTCTGTTAAAATTCCTAGTACTTAACATTAAAGTCTGATATTATCCTAACAGAATGCCGTCATTCGATTTTAATTTTAATTTTCAAAAAATTACTTTTGGCCACCTAAAGTAGTGCGATAGTTCTGTTAGACGCATATGATTACAAATCAAAAAGTAACGAATCGAACCGGGCTTACAAATCACAATGCAAAAATGCTTGCGTCATGGTTAATAAAAAAAGAGCGGTAAAATAGTACGCTAACCTTTCTTGATACATGATAGTCAAATTATTCAATTAATTATGAAAAAAACTATGAATTCGGTTTATTAGCCTCTTCCCATAGAGTTCATCCGTGTGAAACGGTTGGGATTTTTTACAAATGTGAATCTCGTGTTCCCACAGAGCTCCATCCACCATCCCATCCAATAACAGCTGACTTGAAGAGCAGTTGCTCAACTCAATATTAACGAAGGGGGATTTTAACTCGGCAAAACTAGCGTAAAATTGCGTTCTCCCAATCTTATTGTAGATAAATACAATAAATAGCATAAGTTAATAGTTTAAAACATATCTGAGCTTTTATAACATATCCTATAACGAGTATGCATACATATTGCTGACTGGGGGAGAGCCTAACCTCCCGTACCCCACACTCCGCTCTTCCTACGCCAAAATTTGTGCTGTTTTGGTAATTTATATCAACTTTGGAACTTTATTGGAGTCCATAGTACACTTTTAATTAATATTAGTTATTATTTATGAAGTGCAGAAAATATTCTGAGACTGTGCTGTTTTCGTTCACAGAACAGCTTACATTTTGGCCCACACATATCTACCTGTTGGCGAATGCTTTTCCGCTCATAACAAACTGTAAATAATTCAACGATAGACAAAAAACAATGAACTTAAGCATTATTTAATTTTTTCCCGGCATCGATTTGATTTGTTCTAGTAGTCAACGTTCCATTTTTCACAGTCAAGAGGAAGAATTCAGAGTTGCACCGAAAAAACTTCGCCTAACTATCACATAAAAGAGCCCGTCAAAGTCCGTCAAAATTGGATGGCGGACTTACTGGGAAATTTTCGGAACGGCAAAACCTTACGGACCATCCGTTCAATGGATGGTGGATGGAGCTCTGCGGGAAGACCCTATAATTTTGTATAATTGTTCAGCATTTTTGATTCTTAAGTATTTAGGAATGAAGTACGCAATAAAGCAGTGGCGTGGGCAGCGGAAATTATTTTCTTTACCGCCTTTTCATATTTAAAAACATTTATTATAAATTGACTGTAAAAAACTAGTTCTAAAACCAGAACATTTTAAATTGTTCGGTGAATTTTTTTCAGGGAAAATTTTTCACTTTGACTACTTTACAATGTATTTTGACCGTTCAGCACAGCAACCTTAATCACTGATTACTGATTTTTCCTGAGTTTTAAAAATTAAACAGTTGCTTGAAAGTGTTAATTTATTTAACATATGTAGTATTTACCTTGTTATAGAGCTTATACTGATATTCAGTTATGTTTCGGCAGTTGGGAAACTTTCCAGCCATTCCAGATATCACTATATCGTCGCCGTCAGTATCAGGAAAAGATCTAGAATATTTCTTATTTTTTTTGAACTCCATTTTTATTTAAATGTTTGGATTATTTTTTTGATTTAGTGTATCTTGTGTTTTAAGCTTTAGTTTTTTGAATATTTGTATAAGGTTTAGCTCTTCTCTGAATATTAAATACATAAAAAACGTATAAGCGAATTCCGAAAAAGTTTTCAACTAGGAATCTGAAAACCCTGAGCGTTCTTTTATACAAACTCAGTAGCAATCTATTTTATAATCAATTCCAAAAATTATGGTAAGTACTTTGACCACAAACACTTCAAAGTAATTAAAGGCGTTGAATTGTATAAATAGGCTTGTTCATGTAAATTTTAAACTTTTAATTTACAAAGCATGCCTACTGGCATGCCTAATATGGTATGACGATTTTTCAATGGTCGAACTAAAGTATACATAAGTACAGTTGCGGTAAATTAAATAGTCATTTTAGGTCAAAATGTTTTATATGTCTATATTTAAGTGTGTTACAGACGGTTTAAAACAAAAATTGTTTAGTTTAACTTTTCCGAAAACTATATATGGGCGGTTCTTTTACAAACCGAACGGACTTGGCCAAAAATATTTTTTTACATTTTTGATTTGCTTGAAACTTTTTTTACGTATACAATACGTGTACTATCAGGATTTGGCCAAAAAAAAAGTATTTTTTTTTAGAATTATTTTTAGTTTGCCAAAAAACGTGAATTTTGAAAAATTTACCCTCTTATTGAAAATCTGTATCTCCGGGTTTAGTCATCCGATTGACTTCGTGTCTTTTGCCTTAATTCCTCTAAAACCTCTTCTTAAAAACAAAAAACAAATTTAAAAAAAAATTAGTTTTTATACCCGTTACTCGTAGAGTAAAAGGGTATATTGTATTCGTGCAAAAGTATGTAACAGCTAGAAGGAAGCGTTTCCGACCCCATAAAGTATATATATTCTTGATCAGGATCACTAGCCGAGTCGATCTAGCCATGTCCGTCTGTCCGTCTGTCTGTCCGTCTGTCTGTCTGTCTGTATGAACGCTGAGATCTCGGAAACTATAAAAGCTAGAAGATTGGCATTTTGCCTGCAGATTCTAGGAGTTCCTACGCAGCGCAAGTTTGTTTCAAAAAGGTGCCACGCCCCCTCTAACGCCCACAATCGCCTATATACGATTTTAAAAAGTTCAATATTTCGGAAAAGTAAAAATGCAGTTTTATTGTGTTTATCAATACCTATCGAAATGTAGAAGAAATTTTTCAAATCGGACCATTCGTTAAAAAGTTATGCGTGTTCAAAGTTTCTATCTCCATCTCCCTCGCACTCCCTTTACCTGAGTAACGGGTATCTGATTGTCGGGGCACCCGACTATAGCGTTCTCTCTTGTTTCTTAATAATAAAAAACAAATTAAGATTAAAAAAATTTTTTTTAACATTTTCCCCACCTAAAAAATCGGTTTTTCTTAAAAAGGTGGAGCCATTTTTAGTTTTTAAAATATCGAATTTTAGTAAATGACAAAGAAGAATGACAAAAAGAAAAAAGTCATTTTTAATCTATTAAAAAATTAAAATTATTTAATTAACCCTCCATTTAATAAACAATACTTTTAAAATGTTTGTATTTGTCTTTTTTGTATTAGGTAATTTATTTAACATTTTTAAATATATTTTTTTAATTAAAAAAAAATGTATTCAATAAAAATAAAAAATTATAAAATTTAGTAAAACAATTTTTTTTAAATTTGTATTTTATCTAAAATAATTACTTTTTAATAATTATTTTTTAATACTTTATTATTTAATTGAGGGCTAAATAAATAATTGTAATTTTTTAATAGATTAAAAAATGACTTTTTTTATTCAGAAATTGTTAAAAACACTTAAAACTTAACTTTTAATCATTAAAAATTGTTAAAGAACTAGTAAAGGATGAGAAACGTAAGGATCCGATAAGAGTGAGATAGTATCCCTACTTGCTGCAACGTTTTTTCATAGAAACAAAATTAAATTTAAAAACTTATTTAAAAAAAAAAAAATTTTAAGAAGAGGTTTTAAAGGAAATAATGCAAAAGACACGAAGTCAATCGGATTACTACAACCGGAGATACTAGTTTTCAATGAAAGGGTACTAAACTAAACAAAAATTAAAAAAAAAAAAATAATTATTTTTCGGCCAAATCCTGATACACGTGTTTACTTATTTTCCGAATAGTACACGTAAAAAAGTTTCAGGCAAATCAAAAATGTGACCCAAGAAAAGGTGTTCGGTTTGTAAAAGAACAGCCCATATCCATAAGCCAAAGGAGTTCTGGAGAAGCGTTCTGTGGACAGATGAAAGCTCCTTTGAGTTTAATTCATCAAAAAATACATTTTATGTAAGATTTCCAATGTTACAAAGGCAAAAAAGAAGGCCCGTTTGCCAAAAAGTAGTACTGTAAAATATGCATTATTTTCTCTTTTTTTTGCTCCATGATTGCGACGCTATAACTCGCGAACGACATAAAAGAAAAGACAATCAATCAAACACGTGTTAGCGCGTGAAATGAGCTTTCCAAAAAGGTACATTATGACCAGATGCGACGAATAAAACAAGAACTACGCGCTTTCAGCGCCAACTAGCGAAAATACCGCAAGACTTTTTTGACAACCTAATATATTCATAATCGCGATCACTACCCGTGTCGACCCAGCCATGTCCGGCGGTCTGTCTGTTTGACGGTCTGCCTGTCCGTATGAACACTGAGATCTAGTATATGACGGATAGAAAGTTGGGACTCAGCAGAAGGTTGGGATTCACTACAATAATTCCTACGCAGCGGAATATTGCTTCATCACGGTGCCACGCCATCTCTAACGCCTAGAAAACGCAAGCTATTGTCGAGCCCAAATTTTCAAAGATTTTTTTCTGCGTTGGTATATTATTTTTTCTGGATTTGTCAATAGCTATCGCCCGGTCAAAACATTTTTCAAATCGGAACATTCATTAAATAAATAATGAAATTGCCGCTATGATGCGGTGTAACGCCATCTCGGAAACAGTCTCTTTGCAGCTTTTACACCTCCATTCATAGTAACTAATTAGAATCCTTTGAGTGTAACGTTTCTCCAATACGATTTGCATTTTTTTTTACCGATACACAGTAAGCTTTCAAAAATCACAATTAAAGAATTAAATGTATATATAAAGTTCCCGCAGTTGGGGACGATTTTTCTCCTTATCTGAAACTTTTTAATTTTGACTACAGTGTACGATAACAAAATACTTAAAATAGGTATTTTCATTGGTTTTTTTTGAAAAAGTTTATTCAAAAAACAATTTTTAAGCATTTAAATTTACTAAAAACGGTAGTAAATGAAATAATGGGTCAGAGTGGGGCAAGAATAGTTAGAAATGATTGGTTAGACATAGCAGCTATAAATAAAGAAATTGGAATGCGACTGGTATCATCGGAAAGGCTGTTCTGTTGGCTATAACTTTTTAGTACACCATTTTGAAATGTCAAACTACTTTTATAACTATACTTGGCCCATATCTGGGGTAAAAATAGTAAGAAACTTTCCTCTGCTGTAAATGGTAAATGGTGAGGCCATTAAAAAGGCCTGCCCAAGCAGAACAGTCAAAACCAAACACAAACCGCCTTGGTGGAACACTACCCTAGCGGCCCTTAAAAGCGACTGCAGAAGTCATTTTAACAGAGCTAAATATAGCAACAGCGAGGCTTCCTGGAACACGTACCATACGAAGCTAAGCCATTACAAAAAGGAAATTAGAGCATCAAAGCGAAGAGAATGGGCCAACTTCTGCAGTAGCATAGAATCTACAACGGAAGCGTCCAGGCTCAGAAGAATTTTAGCAAAATCTCCAGTAACCGTTGGATACCTAAAAACCAATGAAGATACCTGGACGGGAAACAGCCAGGAAACTTTAGAACTCCTGCTAGACACCCACTTCCCTAATAACACGCAAGCAGTAAAGGACCTCCATTTAGTGGAGAGCCTCGACGAGCAGAGCATAGACAACATTTCAAACCCTGAACGCATCAAATGGGCGATTAACTCTTTTAAGCCCTTCAAATCACCTGGCCCTGACGGCTTTTTCCCGGCACAACTTCAACGGACAATAGATACTACCCTTCCATGGCTGACGGTCATATTCCACGGCTGTCTGGCACTGAATCACATACCATCCAGATGGCTGGACATTAAAGTAATATTTATACCAAAGGCCGGCAAGCCCTCTCACACCTCTCCAAAGGACTTCCGTCCAATAAGCCTCTCCTCCTTCTTGTTAAAGACCCTGGAAAGGCTAATTGACACACACATCAGACTAACTACCAACCCTAGTTTACTCTCCAATGCACAACATGCGTACCGTAAAGGCAGATCAACAGATACTGCCCTTCACTCCCTAGTATCTTATATAGAGAGAGGGTTCCATAACAAGGAATACTCCCTGGCAGCCTTCCTAGACATAGAAGGCGCTTTCAACAATGTCACCCCAACGGCTATCACTGGCGCTATGACGGAACTAGGCATTGAGCGTCCTATAGTGGGACTCATTCACACCATACTCACCAGTAGGGTAGTGTACTCCACTATGGGATCAGCACAATCGACTAGGAACGTTAGTAGAGGAACACCGCAAGGCGGTGTACTTTCCCCTCTGCTATGGGTTATAGTTGTTAATAAACTTCTATCACTTCTAGAGGAAGCGGGAACAAAAGTGGTGGCCTATGCGGACGACGTGGTTATCCTATTGCAAGGAAAATTTCCTCAAACGCTATGCAACCTGATGGATACAGCCCTATCCTCACTCTCAAGGTGGACAGCGCGCTGCGGACTGGGTGTCAACCCAGAAAAGACAGAATTAGTTCTATTTACAAGGAAGTATAAGATACCAAGCCTAACTCTCCCAAAACTACACCAAACTCGCCTTACTCTTAGCAACCAAGCAAAGTATTTAGGCGTCATCCTTGACAAGAAACTCCTCTGGGCAGAGAACATCGCGGACCGCACACGCAAAGCGGCCATAGCACTCTTTGCTTGTAAAAAAGCTATAGGGAGAAAGTGGGGCTTCTCTCCCGTAATAGTTCACTGGCTATACACTGCAATAGTCAGACCCATTCTCCTCTATGGAATCATCGTCTGGTGGCACTCCCTAGAAAAGAATTGCAACCTCAAGAATCTGCACAAGATCCAAAGAAGCGCAGAACTCTGCATAAGTGGGGCGCTTCGCACAACCGCCACTGAAGCATTGAATACAATTCTTGACCTAGAACCTCTAGACCTGCTTGCCAAAAGCTGGGCATCAGCAACGGCGCTGAGGCTCCGCGAAGCGTCGGCATGGTCAACAGGCTCATCAGGTCACTCCAGTATACTTACAAACCAGCGTTATATACCACACAGAACAGACTACGTCCCACCCATAGTCAATTTCGAAAAAACTTACAAGGTTCTCATACCCACCCGCTCAGAATGGGACCACCTCCCTCACCAGATCGAGAACGCCGTCAATATATACACGGATGGCTCCAAGCTTAACTTGCAAACAGGAGGGGGAGTCTTCTCGCCTGAACTAGACATAAAAGTCTCTTTTCGACTACCAGATCACTGTAGTGTCTTCCAAGCGGAAGTGATGGCAATCCAGGAAGCCATGTCTTACCTGGATACAACAAAACACTGCAATACAGACATCTTCATCTTTTCGGACAGTCAAGCAGCCCTCAGGGCCCTCGACTCCTACTCAACTAACTCACTTACTATCTCTGAATGCCGCAAATCTCTGAACGAGATGGCCACTCATCTCAGAATCAGCCTCATTTGGGTGCCTGGACACCGTAACATTGAAGGCAACTGCATAGCGGACGAACTAGCAAGGCAAGGGACAACCACCGACATCCTTCGCGATAAGGACACGGTGGGCATGCCCATAGCTACCTGCAAGCTTCTCCTCAAGCAAAGATTGTACACCCTCTCCAACAACCGTTGGAATACGATCTCAACATGCCACACCTCCAGGCTTACCTGGGGTAACTATAATCCGAAAAGAACCAAAACCCTCTTACAATGTAACAGGGCAGACATTTCCACCTTAATTAATGCCCTCACGGGCCACTGTCTTTTAGGGACACACGCGCGCAGGCTAGGACTCAGCAGCTACGACTACTGTCGCAGCTGTAAACAGATAGAAGAAGAGGAGAACATTGAACACCTCCTGTGCTTCTGCCCAGCACACAACCTCAAACGTTTTCAAACACTAGGAAGCTACACGCTTCCAAACCTTGCAGCCATACAAGGCACCAGCATACCCAAACTCCTTTGTTTTCTGAAAAGAACCAACTGGTTCGAGAAACCCAATAACCCATGAGCTAGGGAAATGGATCTTTTCTGAGATCATATGGTATCACAAGGGGCCCATGGCGGCCTAAGTGAGGGGATTAGTCTATAATCCCCAACCATGCTCACCTAACCAAATATTTTTTTAAAATTTAATTAGACTCGTTGAATTTTATTATCTAAAATGGAATAGAATTTTGTATTTTTCTCCTTTCCCATGATATAAAAAGGCCGGTTTAGCCGTTTGATGCGAAGAACCGCAGTTACACTAGTCGGCATAATTATTTTGACGAAAAACAAATGGTGCATATTTTTATGTAACTTTTCAATGGTTTAATATAACTCAATGGTTTTTTCCTTTATACAAACTTATACAAACTTAAAAAAAAATGAATTCAACATTTTATCATATGAAGTTGATGAATTAAACTCAAAGAAGCGTTTTGTGGACAGATGAAAGCTCCTTTGAGTTTAATTCATCAAAAAATAAATTTTATGTAAGATTTCCAATGTTACAAAGGCAAAAAAGGAGGCCCGTTTGCCAAAAAGTAAGCCACGGTGGTTCTGTGATATTCTGGGGATGTGTGGCGTATAATGGACTGGGTGACTTCGTTCCTGTCACTGGCTCGATGAACCAACGCCAATATTTGTCGGTTCTAAATGATAACGCCTTTACTTCTGGAGACAGGCTTATTGGACAAACCTTTATCCTGCAACAGGATAACGCTCTGTGCCACAAAGCCAAGATGATTACAACATTTTTGAAGGATGTTGCTGTTACCACTTTGGACTGTGCACCTCAAAGTCCAGATTTAAATATAATTGAAAACGTCTGGCCTCTTATAAAACGCAAAAGAATATTATCGTTAAATACAACCAGAGAGGAGACCATTTCTGAGATCACTTCCCTTTGGGAAGAGATATCTCCAGAGATCATCCAAAATTTAATTTATTCAGTACCGCGACGTCTGCAAAGAGTCATTGAAACTAAAGGAAATTATATATTTTACTAAATTATTTTTTCCCTTTAATTAATTTTAGTTTAAACTTTGTTGATCATATTAAAAGGCACTTGTCAAAATAATTATGCCACCAGATGAAAATTACTTTAGCTTATATTTTTTTATGTTCATATGAACTTCATATGATAAAATGTTGAATTCATTTTTTTTTTAAGTTTGTATAAAGGAAAAAACCGTTGAGTTATATTAAACCATTGAAAAGTTACATAAAAATATGCACCATTTGTTTTTCGTCAAAATAATTATGCCGACTAGTGTAACTGCGGTTCATCGCATCAAACGGCTAAACCGGCCTTTTTATATCATGGGAAAGGAGAAAAATACAAAATTCTATTCCATTTTAGATAATAAAATTCAACAAGAGAGAACGCTATAGTCGGGTGCCCCGACAATCAGATACCCGTTACTCAGGTAAAGGGTGTGCGAGGGAGATGGAGATAGAAACTTTGAACACGCATAACTTTTTAACGAATGGTCCGATTTGAAAAATTTCTTCTACATTTCGATAGGTATTGATAAACACAATAAAACTGCATTTTTACTTTTCCGAAATATTGAAATTTTTAAAATCGTATATAAGCGATTGTGGGCGTTAGAGGGGGCGTGGCACCCTTTTGAAACAAACTTGCGCTGCGTAGGAACTCCTAGAATCTGCAGGCAAAATGCCAATCTTCTAGCTTTTATAGTTTCCGAGATCTCAGCGTTCATACAGACAGACAGACAGACGGACAGACAGACGGACAGACGGACATGGCTAGATCGACTCGGCTAGTGATCCTGATCAAGAATATATATACTTTATGGGGTCGGAAACGCTTCCTTCTAGCTGTTACATACTTTTGCACGAATACAATATACCCTTTTACTCTACGAGTAATTAAATTTTAAAAAAATATTTGTATATAACCATATACCATTTACAGCAGAGGAAAGTTTCTTACTATTTTTACCCCAGATATGGGCCAAGTATAGTTATAAAAGTAGTTTGACATTTCAAAATGGTGTACTAAAAAGTTATAGCCAACAGAACAGCCTTTCCGATGATACCAGTCGCATTCCAATTTCTTTATTTATAGCTGCTATGTCTAACCAATCATTTCTAACTATTCTTGCCCCACTCTGACCCATTATTTCATTTACTACCGTTTTTAGTAAATTTAAATGCTTAAAAATTGTTTTTTGGATAAACTTTTTAAAAAAAAAACCAATGAGAATACCTATTTTAAGTATTTTGTTATCGTACACTGTAGTCAAAATTAAAAAGTTTCTGAAGCAGCGAATGAAACAAACACGTGGACTTGTAGGTTAAAGAATAAATGCTCTTTTATTGTCTAAGTATATTTAAACGGTTGGTACATAACTCGCGTGATCTGCGGCTTGAATCTGACTGACTGCAAAAAGGGTTAGAGTCGCGCTTATCTACACTTCTTTAGATTATAAATGATGAAAGAGAGATAAGCCGTTACTTTTAAGCTTTTACATATGATTCTAATCTCTTTATGATATTGGGCATACAGAACTGATCATATCATTTACATTTGTTGTTTTGATTAACATTACATAGTTTCATCACGCCCTCTCAAAGTTACAAGTTAAATTTACATTTCAGTGACGCCCAAAGATCTTATGCAGGTTTTATGCTTGTTGTGGCTAAGACCCTTAGTCAATACATCTGCTGGCATAAGTTCGGTCGGCAAGTACTCGATTTGAATGTCACCACTTCGCTGCTTCTCTTGGATGTAGTGGTGGCGCACGTCGATGTGTTTGGTGCGCGGGTTGTAACCAAATCCTGTAGCTAATTTTTGGGCGCTTTGGTTGTCGTTGAATATACGGATCGAGTCGCAACCTCTCCCAATGCTGGTTAAGAGACTCCTTAAGTATATGGCCTCTTTGACTGCTTCGGACATGGCTAGATACTCCGATTCCGTGCTCGAAAGTGCCACAGTTCGCTGTTTTCGGGCTTCCCAACATATAGCTGCGCCCGACAACACAAACGCTTGTCCAGAGTAGGAGCGTCTATCGCTGAGGTTGGCTCCCCAGTCGGCGTCGGCCACACCGTACAGATCTTCCTTGCTCGGAAGGTATAACAGCCCCAGTCCTTTTGTCCCAGACAGATACCGTAGGACGCGTTTCGCTGCTTTCCAGTGTTCCCCATTGTAATTCGCGTTGAACTGGCTCAGAAAACTGACAGCAAACGTAATGTCAGGACGGGTGGAAACTGAAAGAAACATTAAAGCACCGATTAAGTTTTGATAAGGGTATTTCTTCATTTCCGCTTCATCAGCTACGTCGGGGCGTTTGAGGTTGCTCTTCGCTTCAATGGGGGTCAATGCTGGTTTGCATTCCGACATCTCGAATCTGGTTAAGATTTTGTTAATATACTGCTCCTGCGAGATAAATATCCAGTTCTCCTTCACGTTTTGCAGGAACTCCATACCCAGGCAGGTATTGACTGTGCCTATATCCTTCATTTCGAATGCTTCCGTGAGATTCGATTTGGTTTCGTCTATCCATGCGGTATGGTTCGAGGCAAGAAGAAGGTCGTCGACGTAAATGGTTACCAGTAATATTTTCTCTCCTCGCCGTTTCACGAATAAGCATGGATCTTCTTTGGTCGCTATCAATCCACTGTCTACCAGCCTCGCAGTTAGTTTTTGATACCATTTTAGTCCGGACTGTCGTAGTCCATATAACGCCTTTCGAAGCACACATACAGGCTTTTGATATTTGCTCATGTTGTGAATCCAATTTTTCGCTGTTTCGGTGGAATTTCGATCTAGAGGTCTCCCGTTTGATCCAATAGGCGCTCCAGTTGCCATTCTGGTGACGAAATCGCGAAATCCCTCAGGAATTTCCATAAAGATTTTCTCCTCGAGCTCTCCATTTAAGTAGGCTGTCACAACGTCCATTTGATGAACTTCCATACACGCTTCCACGGATAATGCCATGAGGAGTCGTATCGTACTGAATCGAACTACGGGTGAGTATGTTTCATTGAAATCCTCACCTGGTCTCTGTGCGTAACCTTTGGCCACCAAACGCACTTTTTTCTTGTAATCATTGCTTCCAGTATCCTTCGTGCGGAAAACCATTCTGTTGCCGATCGTCTTTCGGTCATCTGGTTGCTCCACGATGTCCCACGTTTTATTTTTCAGATGCGCCATAAATTCGTCTTCGATCGCCTTGTAATGGGTAACCTTTAAAAATATATATAGGCAAGATGGAAATCTCGGGTATAGCCGGCACGTATGGTATTTCTCCGGCTTCACTGGCTCGTCGGCAAATGGGGGGGATGTTATAGTTGCTATACCACGAGGCCTACTACCTTATTATTAAATTAAAACGTGCAAAAACGAACCAAAAAAATGCTAAACCGGACGGAGAGAACAAGTTATACGTATGACAGCTAGAAGGACATGCAAAGAAAATATGGATATCGGTTAGGGTCCGCTGATGTTGCTGCGGCCCAATATGCCCACCCAACCTTGGCCACGAAATTCCACATTAAACTGATTCATGGCCCCTTTTGTTTTATGGGGTTAGGGGTTAGTTAGCGGGGATCAAAAAAATAGTTCTTTAAGCAAACATTATAATAATTTATTACTGACTAAAAATTAAAATATAAAATTTCATAGTTTTCTTCGGGGTTTTTCCAATATTGATAATATATAAATTAAATATAATTATTTAATCAATTACGTATTAGGAGTTACTTTTTCCGATTAAATTCTTCAAGCAAGTCAAAACACCAAAACCTCTCTTGTTTACCTTTTCATTTAATTCGCTTTTATATGTCGCTGTTAATTAACAGTTTTGGTTATGTTAAGTAAGGTAAACAAAAGGGATTTCTGTTCCCATGTTAGATTAGGCAAACAGTGGCTTTAAATTGGCGAATGAAAAAAAACTCACAAGGGAAAATTCATATGTCATATTTCAAAAATTGGTTCAAAATTTAAAAAGATAACCAGTTCCACTCACTTTCAATTCGGCTCCAACGTAGAAAGCGCTTCCCAGAGGTTGTTGCTGTTGCTGCTTGTTGGGAGGGTTTATAAGTATATTAATTTTTACAATTTATTTAATAAAAGTTTTTTTCCACACTCGCACCGTTCAACGCGCACCGAGGCCCTTGGGACATTTTTTTTTTGTAATAAGAAGACTCAAACTATACACTAAAAATTAATTAATCTTACGTAACTACCCACTATCTATTCTAATTCCCTTTCGCACATGCTCCAACGTTCGGTCATTGCTCTCTCCAGTAACTTCTGAGCTATGCTTTCTGTCCCTCTAACGCATACTCTTTTGGGGAGCCACTCTCTCACTGGTTCAAGTCCGGGCTACTTCCCTCTCTCTGTTCGCTCACTGATCCCTTCTCATGTTACCCGATGGAAACTTTTTCAACGGCCAGAAGAGTGCACCAAATTTGAATTTCCAACCGGAAATGGCCTTAAGATTGATAGATTGGGCTTTCCCGGGGCGGTTCTGGCGTTTTCTCGTATTTTCCAGCCATCAGGTTACGTAATCACTCTGGGGTTACTCCGAGGGGTTAGTCCGAGGGGTTAGGGACGAACATTGGGTACCGATATTAATTTCTCGGCTCGCACATATTTCTACGGATCACTACTGCTCGCTTGGCATGCACAGCCTAATTTCAACCCCCAAACGTCCCAATGGCCTTTTTGCGCACGCGCGTTTCTCGTAAATCGGGCTTAAACCAGCAGCATTGGGGACGACGACGTCAGCTGCTCGCGTTTAGATTTTACTGCTCTTCTTATTCACCAGGTTGGTAGTCGCTGCTCTCTCTGGCTATTATTCTCCGGTTTTTTTTTCCCGCTAGTTGCAGTTTGTAACTTTTGCCCAAAAATATGGGTGGCCAAACCTATTCCCAAAAAACAGGACTTAACACTTGCAGGATTACTACTCTTACGAAAAACTCACCCAGAGGATTTGACCAGAAAAGTGGGGTGGATAAATATTTTTTTTTTTTTTGTTCACTTGGCTTTTGGTCGTAGATATACAGTTTCGGTTAGGATCACCCGCGAACAAGTTAGATCTATTTAACCGACTTTTTGGTTAACTAGCGGAAAAATCGAGTTGAAATTATTACTCCGACCTAACGACCTTCTCCGTCCGAGATATAAAAACAAAAGAAGGTAACCTCGCCCTTCAGCTAGCACGAAACCCGACTTTCCCTTTTCCTTTTCCCAGCTACTTGACACTATTCCATGTTAATCTTCGTTTTCTTTGACCTTGTCTATATTCTGTAAGGGTTTAACAGAGCTGTTAAACAGATGCTCACTGACACCGTCTCGACTGCAAAACACTGTATCTTACAGATAAGGCCTAACGGACTTTAGGTCTTAGCTTAGTTCTAAGGGTATTTTAGGGGCAGCTACCAGATTCATTACAAAATCCCCCCTACCAAAATCAGACTTGGGGTTGGGTAACAAACATCCGCAAGACCCACAAGACTGAAAAAACGGAGCTGCTATTGACGCAAGTCCTTGGCGTGATAGGTTCCAATGCTTTTCCCCTGCATATCTTCCAGATCCTTGCTTTTACAAACATCGGTCCTAATTTTGCGTTATAACCAGCCTGAAAATTGCTTTGCTTATAGTTTCGCCTATAGACTTCTTGGCCAACTTTGTACTGCACCTCTCTAGCTCGCAAGTTATAATGCCGTTCGTTTCGCTCGTTCTGCTTGTTCATCATCTCGCATGCCTTCTTTCGAGCCAACTCTAAGGAATCTTCCCGATTGAATATGAATGCCCTATCCTCTAATAACCCTAACGATCGTAATAATGGGTAAGTACCACCAGACGTCACCATCTGCTGACCGAATACCATGTAGTAGGGTGTTGTGCCAAGACCAGAATGTACAGAGGAACGAAGCGCACAACATATTTGACTTAGGGTCTCATCCCAATCCTTTTGATCAGGCCGGATGTACGAGCGAATGGCCGCTATTACTGAGCGATTAACCCGCTCTGACGCGTTAGCCTGCGGAGCATGCACTGCCGTAAAGGTATGTTTGATTTTATTGTTCCGCAAAAGATTCTGAAAACTGTCAGCTCTGAACTGCGATCCGTTATCGGAGACAATTGTTTCCGGCATTCCAAAAGTGAAAAACAAATCATCCCGCAAATATTTAATAACGACGTCAGCAGTCAATTTTTTTACTGCTTTGAGAAAGACAAATTTAGAGTAATGATCTAGAACAATAAAAATAGCGACATTTCCACTTCTTGACCTAGGATACGGACCCAAAAAATCCACATAAAGACGTTGAAAAAACCTGTGCGACTCAGCTGGTTTCCCTATGGGTGGCCTCAAAGTAATATTCGGAGCCTTGGTCATTTTACATTGACTGCAAGCTGCAATGTAATCTTTTACATGCGCAACTAATCCAGGCCAGTAGAAATATCTCCTAATCCTCTCTAATGTTTTATGTACTCCCCCGTGAGATGCTAATGGGTCATCATGTCCCTTGCGCAGGACCTCGGATATCAATTCATTTGGGAGCCATAACTTCCACGCATACGAGTCATGCAAGAGTTCTCCTTTAGTATGCTCTGAACGTCGATAAAGGAATTTATCCACTATTTTTAGATCCGGAAGTTGATCGATGTTGGCTGCCACGCGGTCCTTTAAGTCCTGGTACTCCGGCGAATCAAAATAAGGGGATTCCAAATCGACTAATAACCCGTTCTGCATGTCCACGGCGGCTATATAATCTTCCTGGACGCGTGAAAGCGCATCAGGTACTATGTTTAACTTCCCTTTCCGATGTTCAATATGGAACCTAAAACCCTGCAGTTTTAACGCCCACCTGGCTAATCTAGAATTTAAATCGCCCTGCGTCATTAGCCATTTGAGAGACGCATGATCTGTAATCACAGTGAAATCAAGTCCCTCAACATAAGCTCGAAATTTCTTTATGCTAATGAGTGCGGCTAAGCATTCCTGTTCCGTAACAGTGTAGTTACGCTGGGCCCTGTTCAACTTTTTAGACACAAACGCAATCGGCATCTCTTCTCCTTGCTCGGTTTTCTGGACCAACACACCTCCTACTCCAGTTTTACTCGCATCGCAATGAATATAAAATAGGCGAGTAAAGTCAGGACTACGCAACACTGGAGCGGTAGAAAGCATAGTTTTCAGGACTCCGAATGCCTCTTTTCCCTCAGCTGACATTACAAATTTTTGTTTTGGTTTTAACAGGTCGGTCAATGGGGCTGCTACTGCTGCGAAATTATTTATAAACTTCCTGTACCATCCTGCTAAACCCAAGAAACTTCTTAACGATTTTAATGTTGTTGGCAAGGGAAAATTGGAGATAGCTGAGATTTTTCCGGGATCTGTGCGGATTCCACCTTCTCCTATAATGTGACCCAAATACTTCACAGAACGCTTGCAAAAATGACTTTTCCCAATATTTATTGTCAATCCAGCTTTTTCGATGTGTCCTGCCACCTTTAAATGGTTTTCAAAATTGTCGGAAATCACAAGCAAGTCATCGAGATAAACAAAAACTTCATTTCTGAGAGAAGCTGGGATAACCCTATCCATAAGTCTGGACATTGTCTGCGGCGCATTACAAAGGCCAAAGGGCATGACCTTGTAATGATAAAGAGGCCTACCTGGGACTGTAAAAGCAGTCTTGCCTCTCGACGCGGGATCAAGTGGTATCTGCCAGAAGGCATCTTTTAAGTCCAAACTACTTATAAAAACGGCTTTGGGCAATCGGCTGAGAATACCATCAATCTGAGGCAGTGGATAAGCATCCTTCTCAGTTACCGAGTTTACTTTTCGACTATCTAAACAAAGTCCAACTTTCCCAGGCTTCTGGACTAGAACGACTGGCGACGACCATGCACTTTCCGACTCCTCTATTACCCCTAGCTGAAGCATTCTATCGATCTCTGCATAAAGCAGCTTTTCTATGGCTGGGGAAACTGGAAAATGCCTCTGTTTGATCGGCTTTGCGGTACCTGTATCTATAGTGTGAGATAACAAAGTTGTTTTTCCCAATCCCTTGGCAGCGAAAGACGGAAATTTTTGGATGGTCTTATCTAATTCGCCACTTTGTACTGGGGTAAGGATATGGTGTTCGGATTCAGCTTCTACTTCTTCGATCGCCAGTGGACTTGGCAAGAGGTTTAAATTTTCCCAAAAGTCTATGCCAAGATATAGGTCTTGCTTCAGTGACGGTATTATAAATAATTCAATTTCATGTTCAACTCCCTTATATTCTATCTTAGTGCTAAATTTACCAACTATCTTTTGGTTGCTTCCATCCGCCGTACAGGCGCTAGATAGCACTCTTTTAAATTGCTTATTGCTACAAATAAATTCATTAGCTAAATCTCCGCCTATGCAACTCATTGCAGCACCAGTATCTAACAACCCTTCCCTTAATTTTCCCAGAAGATTTACTTCCGCATAAGGCCGCTTATCATTTTTGCTTCGACGAATCGCTCCAATAATCTTGGTGGTTTTCCAAAACTCTTTTAACCGTCGACTGCTACGGGACCCCATACGAGGAATTTCTTCCTGGCTGGTAGCGGGATATTTAATGAAGGCATCGAGCTTTCTATGCCAGAACTCGATCGGCTCTTGGCTAAGGGAAAGTTCTTGAATGACTGTCTGCTGTATTTGCTTGCTTAATCCCTCTGAGCTGTTGGATTCGGTGGAACACTGATCGGCTGGCGTGTGGCTGGGGTGTTCCTTGGTGGGTTTTTTGAACACTTAGGACAATGATTTCTGTAGGTGTTTGGCCTACCACAAGTGTAACAAAAGACCTTCATTTTCGAATTACAGTCCTGGTACCTATGTCCTTCTTTATGACAGTTCCAGCATATAAGGGACAGAGCTCCAATTTCTCTCAACTCCTCCTCTTCAAACTCGGATTTATCTTCCATCGAGTCAACGGTTAAGAGCTCTGCTACCTGCCTTTTAAACGGTGCGGCTTTTTGATAGCCATGAGTATTACGAACCTCATCCAGAAAACATTCCCGTTTTCTACAGATTTCTCGAAGAGTTTCCATTGAATCCAACGAAATATTTAATATTTCGTGCTGGATCTCAGGACGTAAGTTTCTACGGACTATCTCAATTAAAGTTTGGTCCGATATAGGCTGATTTAGGCGGTCCACAAGCTTTAGTATCGCATCGTAAAATGCCTCAAAAGTTTCCTTGTCTCTTTGCTTGCGGTCCCTAATCATTTCGCGGATGTCTACATCCGTCCTGGAGTCCCTGAATTGTTTTTTCAGTGCTACACAAAGTTCGTGCCAGCGCACTACCCCCACAGCTTTATGATGCCGCCAAAAGAAATCGGCAGCTTTACCCTCGAACAACGTATTAGCATTTCTGCAAAGAAGAGTAAAGTTTCCTTCTAGGGTCTGATGAGTTAACGCCTCAACCCTATAAATAAAACTGTCTACAACCAAGGTATCGCCAGCTCCGGAAAACCGAAGTTTCCAGTTATTCATTATGTGGCCTACTTTGTCGGGCCTTTGAGACAGATCGGAAAAATTGCTTCTAGGGGGCGTTGGTCGTGATGCTGATTGGCCAGCATTATCTTGAGAGATAGCTAGCCCTAGCAGTTGCTCTAGTGGAACATTGCGGCTAGTATTAGCCGATTGCTGCTGAACCTCATGTTCTTGCTCTTGCCTGCTGCCTAACCGAGCTTCCACACTTGTTTGAATAAGCGTAGCCATTTTCTCGGTCAGCTGCGTTAGTAGATTGTTTTGCATCGCTTCTACAGCAGCTGCAATTTCCTCGCTTACGTTACTCATATTAGTATTTTGCTTCGAACTTGTCCTTGGACAATCTTCAAATGTTTCTGCTAAATTTACCTCGCTTGATGCACGCGAGAGTGATACAAACAACGATTGCTGACGCGTTTGGAGTGAAAGATTTGTCGGTTGGGATAGCTTCTGGGAAATACACTTTTTCTGGCAAACTGGACAGTTTGCCGATGCCGAAAAATGGGTTTTAATGCAGGCTTTGTGAAAATCGTGCCCACACTTTGTTGTGTATTTTTCCTGTGTTTCTATTGTACTATGGCAAAGGCTACATATAATAACTGGAGGTGCTACCTCTTCCTCAGGAGTCCGATCTAATCCCATGGATCTCCTTTTTAAATGTGCAGCTAAAATTTTATTTAAACTTCAGCTTTATAAATTGTTTTAAACTCAACTAACTCTTAAATTATTTAAATTAATTTTTTTTCGAAAAGTTAATCCAACGATTTTGTATGTAAATATTTGATCTCCCAACTAAACTTTACCACCTTTCCCGTCCACAAATTAATTACGATTTTTCCAATTTAATGCATGTGAAAAATGATTTTAAAACAAGAGAGAACGCTATAGTCGGGTGCCCCGACAATCAGATACCCGTTACTCAGGTAAAGGGTGTGCGAGGGAGATGGAGATAGAAACTTTGAACACGCATAACTTTTTAACGAATGGTCCGATTTGAAAAATTTCTTCTACATTTCGATAGGTATTGATAAACACAATAAAACTGCATTTTTACTTTTCCGAAATATTGAAATTTTTAAAATCGTATATAAGCGATTGTGGGCGTTAGAGGGGGCGTGGCACCTTTTTGAAATAAACTTGCGCTGCGTAGGAACTCCTAGAATCTGCATGCAAAACGCCAATCTTCTAGCTTTTATAGTTTCCGAAATCTCAGCGTTCATACAGACAGACAGACGGACAGACGGACAGACGGACAGACAGACAGACAGACAGACAGACAGACGGACAGACAGACGGACAGACGGACATGGCCAGATCGACTCGGCTAGTGATCCTGATCAAGAATATATATACTTTATGGGGTCGGAAACGCTTCCTTCTAGCTGTTACATACTTTTGCACGAATACAATATACCCTTTTACTCTACGAGTAACGGGTATAAATATAGATTTAATGAACCCCTTAAATCGTGGATAGGTGGCAGTCCTGTGAACCATCGCTTCCTATTTCCTACTCGATTCAAAAAGAACATTAACGACAAGGAAGACTATAGATATAGTTCGCACACTTTACCAATTTGACCGCAGAATCAGCTGTGGTCAGGTGTACCTTTTTGACATGTATCTCCTGAATATCCTATGCAACTGATCGCTGTCAAAGTACGCAGATAAAAGAAAAGATAAAAATTTTAAACGCTTTGTTAGACGTGGTCAACGGTCAGCTACTCATAGCCAATCTCGCTGCCATCCATCACCTAGTTTCAGCATCTCCTTTTCATCGAAAAATAAATAGAAAAATCGAACCCACATTAACATTGGACAAACTAGCCTCTCTAGAGTTGCTTAGCTTGTAATCCAAATAAAACATGCGGACCATTACAAGCGGAAAATAAAACTGATTTGCTGCTACTACTACTATCGAGGCAGACAAATCAAACACAAAAATGAAATTAAAGCAAAAATAAATAGAAAGGGTCATACGTATAAGTGTGTCATATTAGCTTATTTTGATCAACTAAATCGAGAAATAGATGAAATAAACTAAAGCCGACACTTTGGGCGCCAAAAATAATAAGCTTATATAACTTATACCTGTAATGGGTAACCTTTAAAAATATATATAGGCAAGATGGAAATCTCGGGTATAGCCGGCACGTATGGTATTTCTCCGGCTTCACTGGCTCGTCGGCAAATGGGGGGGATGTTATAGTTGCTATACCACGAGGCCTACTACCTTATTATTAAATTAAAACGTGCAAAAACGAACCAAAAAAATGCTAAACCAGACGGAGAGAACAAGCTATACGTATGACAGCTAGAAGGACATGCAAAGAAAATATGGATATCGGTTAGGGTCCGCTGATGTTGCTGCGGCCCAATATGCCCACCCAACCTTGGCCACGAAATTCCACATTAAACTGATTCATGGCCCCTTTTGTTTTATGGGGTTAGGGGTTAGTTAGCGGGGATCAAAAAAATAGTTCTTTAAGCAAACATTATAATAATTTATTACTGACTAAAAATTAAAATATAAAATTTCATAGTTTTCTTCGGGGTTTTTCCAATATTGATAATATATAAATTAAATATAATTATTTAATCAATTACGTATTAGGAGTTACTTTTTCCGATTAAATTCTTCAAGCAAGTCAAAACACCAAAACCTCTCTTGTTTACCTTTTCATTTAATTCGCTTTTATATGTCGCTGTTAATTAACAGTTTTGGTTATGTTAAGTACGGTAAACAAAACGGATTTCTGTTCCCATGTTAGATTAGGCAAACAGTGGCTTTAAATAGGCGAATGAAAAAAAACTCACAAGGGAAAATTCATATGTCATATTTCAAAAATTGGTTCAAAATTTAAAAAGATAACCAGTTCCACTCACTTTCAATTCGGCTCCAACGTAGAAAGCGCTTCCCAGAGGTTGTTGCTGTTGCTGCTTGTTGGGAGGGTTTATAAGTATATTAATTTTTACAATTTATTTAATAAAAGTTTTTTTCCACACTCGCACCGTTCAACGCACACCGAGGCCCTTGGGACATTTTTTTTTTTGTAATAAGACTCAAACTATACACTAAAAATTAATTAATCTTACGTAACTACCCACTATCTATTCTAATTCCCTTTCGCACATGCTCCAACGTTCGGTCATTGCTCTCTCCAGTAACTTCTGAGCTATGCTTTCTCTCCCTCTAACGCATACTCTTTTAGGGAGCCACTCTCTCACTGGTTCAAGTCCGGGCTACTTCCCTCTCTCTGTTCGCTCACTGATCCCTTCTCATGTTACCCGATGGAAACTTTTTCAACGGCCAG